>JALPQI010007576.1:0-58615 GCA_025490895.1 Thaumatotibia leucotreta | reverse complement strand
CGTAATCAATGGATAATCCCCAAGGCGCCAATTAATTCTGAACCACTAATTAATTTTAATATTTTGATCACTACCGGTTACGAACTATATAGCCCACCTAACGAAGACCAAAAGTTGCCTATCGGGGGAAATAACTCGTGTATAAGCGAATTTTGGCATAGTTGTAGGGAATGGTGTTTTAAACCACATACTAAAAGTACTGGTGGTTAGGGGTGGAGCTAACGGGGGGAGAGGGGTGTAGGGGTCCTTATTTTTAATGTTTCGTAAATAACTCGTAAACCGTGGCTTCTAGCAAAAAACGTTCTAGTACATAAGTAATCTACATAAAATTCTCTACAAAAAGGTATATGCATGTTTCCTGTGGGATCAATGTGTCATGAGATAAGAAAGCAAGAAGATGGACACTAAAGAAATAAACACATTTCTTTATGTAGGTATGGCACATACAGAATGCTCGCGAGCGTTCCAAAATATTTTAATGCTCAATTCCTGACCATATTTAGAGTCTTTGATGTTATATAAAATTTCCTGGATTCGGCTTGGTTTCAGAGATAATCAACCTTTTTTTCGAAATATGTTTTTCGACGTAACTCATCATAAAACTTCTTTTTGATTACAATGCTACCACAATGTGTTTTAATATTACCACACCTTTTGCCTGGCAATCAAAACATGGGAATAAACTTGACGAAATAACCAGTCCCTAAAAAAAATATTAAAATAAATCATTTCAACAAATTGTTATTGTGATAAAAAGTACTGGAAATGTTAAAAAGTATGCAAAAAGTCTTAAAAAAAAGAAAAAAAAAATTTTTTTTGGTGGTATTTGACATTAGTTCTCATAATAATTTTTGTTTGTTTTGATGTCTAGAATGCATAGTAAAAATCTTTTGACGATGATTATTAGAATATTTTAGGTTTAGAAGATAATTAGGTATTTTATTTTTACAAATAAGCATACAGGGCGCGCCCGGGCGCGAGCATTCCAAAAGATTTTAAGTATACATCCCAGATATCAAAATATAAACAAAAAATATTATGAGACGTAATGTCAAATACCACCAAAAAAAAAATATTTTCTCTTTTATTTTAGACTTTTTGAATACTTTTTGACATTTCCAGTACTTTTTATCATAACAACAATTTGTAAAAATTATTTATTTTAATATTTTTTTAGGGACTGGTTATTTCGTCAAGTTTATTCCCATTTTTTGATTGACAGGCAAAAGGTGTGGTAATATTAAAACACATTGTGGTAGCATTGTAATCAAAAAGAAGTTTTATGACGAGTAACGTCGAAAAACTTATTTAGAAAAAACGGTTGATTATCTCTGAAACCAAGCCGAATCCAGGAAATTTTATATAACATTAAAGACTCTAAATATGGTCAGGAATTGAGCATTCAAATCTTTTGGAATGCTCGCGAGCATTCTGTATGTGCCATACCTACTTAAACAAATGTGTTTATTTCTATTGTGTCCATCTTCGTGCTTTTTTATCTCATAACATATTAATCCCAGAGGAAACATGCGTAAACCATTTTTGTAGAGAATTTTATGTAGATTACTTATGTACTAGACCGTTTTTTGCTATAAGCCACGGTTTACGAGTTATTTACGAAAAATTAAAAATAAGGACCTTTACACCCCCCTCCCCCCGTTAGCTCCACCCCTAACCACCAGTACTTTTAGTATGTGGTATAAAACACCATTCCCTACAATTATGCCAAAATTCGCTTATACACGAGTTTTTTCCTCTGAGTTTCCTTCGTTTGGTGTACTAATACAAACAATGACTACGAGATGCATAAACCAATAATAGAATAATTATAAGGCTGCGCTAGACCACAGAATTATGTGTCCAATATATATTATATGTCCAATAGTTATATATATTCATAATATACTGCAATATGATGACGCTGCCGCTGCTGCTCATCATACGAGTAAATCTTTTATCAAATAATGGTGAGTGACACTTCAATCCTTTAATCGACTCTTACGACACCCGCAGGAGGAGTTGGGGTGGTGACAAATGTATTCTTACTGCCGTCACCACACGGTCCATTAACAGAAGCAGTTTCAATGTTTAACAAACTATTAATAACAATTTCAATTCCTCGAAATCGAATCGTTCGTTATCGTTTTCCATGCATTTAGGACGGCCTTATACATCCGGAATCAGAGTAAGTATTCATAATATGAATTCATACTCTGATTCCGGATGTGTAAGGCCGCCGGCCTAAGAGTATTAATTCATATTCTGATTCCGGATCTATAAATCGCTTTCCTTAATTAGGAAGGGAAAAGATAAGGCGAGATTCGTCTTCGTCATTTTACCATAACGTCTGCTGTACTTCTCACTTACCTATACCTAAAAGAAATAAACCTATATGTCAGAATGAAATGAACATAGGTCGGACATGTCATCGTTTGATATATCTGGAGTAAGCGGTCAAGCCATGGACTCTTGCTCCGCTGGTACTAAGACTACTAAGTAAACAAAGGCAAATGAAGAGCAAAAAAAAATTTGCAATAGATAATCAGCTTTCATTTCCTGCTTATAAAGATCCATATTGAACAAAGCAGCGGTCTATTACGGAACGCCGGTGACGTTATTGGGGCATTCCACGAGAATGTCGCTTACATGATAGACATGGTGATTTCCCATGTCATCATCATCATCATCATCATCATCATTTCAGTCAAAAGACGTCCACTGCTGGACATGGGCCTCCCCCAATAATCGCCAATATGACCGGTTCTGCGCTGCTTGCCTCCAGTGGGTACCCGCGGCCTTGACCAGGTCGTCGGACCATCTTGTGGGAGCTCTGCCCACACTGCGTCTTCCGGTACGTGGTCGCCAGTCCAGCAGTTTCTGGCTCCATCGGCCATCTGATCTTCTGGCGATGTGCCCAGCCAACTGCCACTTGAGTCTGGCAATTCTGAGAGCAATGTCGGTTACTTTGGTCCTCTTGTGGATCTCCTCGTTTTTGATTCGATCACGCAAAGAAACTCCGAGCATTGCTCTCTCCATTGCCCTTTCAGTGACTTTGATTTCCCATGTGTTGTGTCGTTATTGTATAAAACGGCAGACCGTACGAAAGGTCACACGTAATAACGTGAACAAACTTTGTATAGGAGAGTACTTAACAACAGTCTAACGTAATGAGGGTTTTCTTGAAAACTTGTGCCACTAGATGGCGCCACTTAGCCGTAAGGTCCCCCTAAGAAACACAATTATTTAACCCCGAAGAAAAACTGACTAGAAGGTCTTTTTATTTTTTTATACAATTTTATTAACTCGTACAAAACATTTAAACACGAAACTATAGGCGTTCTGAGAATTTAGACAAGTTTCTGGACCTGACGCCTCAGTGCTGCCGCCCTGGTGAGCGTCATTTCAGAAAACCCTCATTAAGTCAAAATGGATCTTCCGAGAGTTCCGAGATAATTGATCTAGTCATTACATTAGAAGGTTATTTTGGACATTTAACCCCTGGAGTGCCTTGTGACAGATCCGTCACAAGCCAATTGGACTATAATATAAAATAATTAATCAACAATCAAATTTATGACAGTGACGTTCCAAGGGTTAATTGGTGCAGCTGTAGGGATTTGATAAGGTTTTCACTCAATTAAGAATCAATTAAATCTGCGAGCGATTCTTAAAAAATGGTACAGTCGAGGAAATTGAATGTTTAGCACTTTGCGGTTCAAGTTAATTTGGTAGTTTTGTATGTAGGTACTAAGCACGTCCAATGTAAAGTGAGCCATAAACTGCTAAACATTCAATTTCCTCGACCGTACCTAAACCTATGACAATATTAGAATTACAATGAGGTGCCATGGGTAATTATTGTTGAGGACGAAAATAAAGCCAATATCATACTTTACTGTAAGAGATGTGCCGAAATTTCACTGTACAAGTGGAATAATATTACAGTTAATTACGAAAACATCGGGACCATCCACAAAAAAAAACTTTAATCGCATTATTTGCGATAGTTTCATGAATAACATCCTTTTTTTGTGTATCAAGGCATTCAAAACATTAAAAAAATTTTTTTTGGGGTTTTGACCAAAAATCATTAAACATTTTTAGGGTTCCGTGGCCAAAATGGCAAAAACGGAACCCTTATAGATTCGTCACGTCCGTCTGTCCGTCTGTCCGTCTGTCACAGCCGATTTACTCGGAAACTATAAATGCTACAGTAATGAAATTTGGTAAGGATATGTGTTGTATGAACCGCTACAGGATGATGTTGATGATACTATATTGTAAAAAAAACCATTGGGATGGGGGCCCTCCATACATGTAACTGCAGCGTCATCATAGTGGACACATTACTGCGATCGCCAATCCGCTTGCCCAGCGTGGCGATTATGGGCATTTACCTACCTACTAATGCGACTATACGCATAGTTAATAGGAGAGGCCTACGTCCAGCAGTGGACTATCATAGGCTGATGATGTGATGTATAAGCGTGTGGGGTATTAATAGAAAGGTCTTTGAAAATGATATGAAGGTTTATAAATCTTATTTTTATTTAAGCAAATCGTTTTCGTGATATCAGCTCTCAAACTCTGAAAAAGGTGTCCCCCCCTCTATTTTTTAAACTACGCGATATAAAATTCTAAAAAAATATACGCACATTAATAAATTCTATCAATGATTTTTGGTTTCATTAAATTATCTCCTATAGTTTTTGAGGTAGGTTGATTTAACTGTTTTTTTTAATGATAAATTGATAATGGTACGGAACCCTTCGCGCGCGAGTCCGACTCGCACTTGGCCGATTTTTTTGCTTCTTTTAGTCTCAGGAATATGCTGTTAGTATTTTTCCCTTTCCTCATGGGCACCTTGTATAAAAAATATTGAGCTCAGCTCTACGATCCATTTAGAACTGAGGCACGTATCTTGGCTATTTTTCAGCCATCAAGAAGATAAATCATCATGAAGGGCATGTTTTTAATTTCAGACGTACACTTTTTGCCGCCCAAAGTAGCGTGTTGGATAATAATGACACGTTATGAACATTCTCGTGTGCGCCAAAAATAGTGTTAGTTCTCAAATGTGGGGCAGACTATTGTGTGCTCCAAAATAACATCGTGGTCTCTAGAATGCGTTACGGCCTACTAGAATATTTGAGAGGGGACTTTCGATACTAGTATATAGCACCTTTTTAAGGTTTCGTAGCCAAAATGGCAAAAACAGAACCCTTATATTTTCGCCATGTCCGTCTGTCCGTCCGTCCGCAGCATAGCTCAGTGGCCGTTGATACTAGAAATCTGCAATTTGGAACAAGTATAGATACTATATTAATCATGCCAACAAAGTGGTACAAAAAAACTAGAAAAATATTTTTTTCTCCAGTACCTCCCCAACTGGTGAAGTGGGGATGATTTTTTTTTATTTGCTGTAATCCTATAGTGTGGGGTATCATTGATTAGGTCTTTAAAAAAGAATAAGAGTCTTGAAAAAAAGTTTTTTTTTCTAAAGTCAATATTTTCGGAGATAATAGCTCCAGAAGAAAAAAAATCGTGCCCCGCCCTCTAACTTTTGAACCGTAGGTCCAAAAAATATGAAAAAAATCATGACTAGTGGGCTTATATTTCGAACATATTAATCGGCCCAGCCGTTTTTGAATAACTACGACTTTTTTACTACGGAATAACTACAACCTTATACCCCCTCAGCGGCGAAAACATATTACAACGTAAAGGAATAAACCACCAAAACACACTCTTGAAGAGTTAAAAAAACTGGCCAAGTGCGAGACGGACTCGCGCGCAAAGTGTTCCTACCATTATCAATTCATTATTTAAAAAATACAGTTAAATCAACCTACCTCAAAAACTATAGGAGATAATTTGATCAAATCAAAAAATCATTGATAGAGTTTATTAATGTGCATAACATATATTTTTTTTAGAATTTTATATCGCGTAGTTTAAAAAATAGAGGGGGGGGACACTTTGAGAGCTGATATCTCGACAACGATTTGCTTAAATAAAAATGAGATTTATAAACGTACGTGCGAAATACGTTTCGCAGATGTTAGGCACGCACCTGGTACACCTCGCACACTGCACCACGGCACGGCCACGTCATCATACGTCACAGCGTCGCGTCATCGGTGCTGCGTATGAAGCTTTCGTCACAAAACGTTGTATGCAGACGCCCTGCGCCCGCGCCGCGTATCGTCATCGATATTTGGCAATAACTCCGACCGAATACACAAAACGGAAGTGCAAGCTCATTCTGAGCCTTTTTGATACCTAACATCGGATCTGATAGGACACCGCGATACCTTTCGCGTTAGCTTAAGCCACTAATGTAATCTTATAATTTAATTAAATCTCACTTATTCTACGCTCGATTATAATTTATCTCCTCCACTGCTGCCCTCCTATATAATTGGCGCAGTCGTGAGTTGAGTCGATTCGGTACGCGAAATCTAGCATCGATATCCCGTCCTGAGCACGAATCTTCGTGTGCATCGACTCGAAGAACCGGAGCAGCACAAACGAGGGGATCTACTTGGCGCTTGAATAAGGGGAAGAGAACGTGAAATGTGGTGGTGAGTACACATAGAGTTTGGTTGCATTCCCGTGTATTCATTCCCAATCTTTCCAAAATTTTTCACCCATTTTCTGCCCGATCGAGGGATAGGGATAGTAATAGGTCTCGGCGCATCGAGCGCATAGATTCGTTAAGAAATTTAGATATTATTATTGAAGAAGAGGAAATGGCGAATAATGATTTGAATGATTTATTTAAAGCCCTTAAGGTAGTTCCAGATTTTGATGGAAATCCTAACGTGTTAGTCAGGTTTTTAAATATATGTGATCAGATAATTACTAGGTTTGTAAGACAAGGTGCTGGAAATGATCTAAATAACTTGGCAGTCTTAAATGGTCTCTTAAATAAAATCACAGGTTCCGCAGCGCGAACACTTGCAAATAACGGAATTCCTAGCACCTGGGCAGGGATAAAAGAGGCTTTAATAAATAATTTTTCAGATCGTAGAGATGAAACTGCGCTGTACACAGATTTATCTATAATGACCCAAGGTAAGGACACGCCACAAATATTCTATGAGAAATGTCAACACATGCTTTGCACAATAATTACTTATGTGCAATTACACGAAACTGTAGAGACAACTATAACCGCTAAAAGGGAGTTGTACAAAAAACTTCCATTGGAAACATATCTAAGAGGTCTGTCTGAACCTCTTGGATCTCGCATGAGGTGTATGAAACCTGACTCGATGGAACAAGCCCTTGAATTTGCATTAAAAGAACTTAACGTTATGTATTTGCAAAATAAAAATAAGCACTACGAAATTGCGCAGAAACCTTACTATTCTAATAAAAATCAGAATTTTCCTTCGACATCATATTTATATAACTATCAGCAACCACAGCATCAGCTGTACCAGACTCCACAGCCGCAGTCGCAGCCACAGTCGCAGCAGTTACAACACCAACCTACTAACAATACTAACCATTTTAGACCTCCGTCCAACGCACAGCAGGCTGGCCCGTCTAGGACGCAGCAGATGTTTCGAGCGCTACCTCGTTCAAATATCACGACAGGGTTTAGGATTCCGCAGAGAACCCAAGCTCCTCAGCAACAACGGAATTATCCCCAACCCATGAGTGGCGTAAGTCATCCTGTAGCTCGCACTCTAGCCCCCGCTAGAAACAACTGGAACCAATCCGCACTTCGTAATAACGCAGCAGAGACAAACATGCACGAATCCCAAATTTACCCTGACTATGACTATAACAACTATGACAATAACTATGAGCTCCAACCCCAGGAACAGTTACCGGTTGACAATTATGACATCTTGACAGAACATCCACAAATAACTGACTACGAGAATAACATTTCGAACGACGAAAATTTTTCCCAAGACATTATGAAAAACTTACCAGGATAGAAATTAATATTCAGAATCAGCAACAGTTACCCTATATAAAGATACATAACCCGCCTTTAAAAATGCTAATCGACACAGGTGCAAATAAAAGTTTTCTTAGCCCAGAGGCTGTCAGGCAATTTTATACTCTATTTCCGTTACAATACGATCCATTTGTTGTCACAAACGTACATGCTTCAACCATCAACAAGTACTCAGTAACGATACCATCTTTCCCGGAATTTAACAGTGAGCAGCCGTTGAAGTTTTTCGTATACAAGTTTCATAATTATTTCGACGGACTTATTGGTTCGGATTTACTTGACCAATGGCCAGCAGATATAAGTTACGGAACCCGGCGATTAATAACTCCCTTATTTACGACCCCAATATACATGCATACATCAGGAAATGTCAATTTACTAGAGACAATAATACCGGCTAATTCGTCAAAATTAATCAAAGTACCAGTAGACATTCCAAACGGCGACATTTTCGTGGAACAACAGGTACATTGCAATTGCATTATAAGTAATTGCATCAGTGCTGCAAATAATAACAAAAGCACTGTCGAAATCTGCAATAATTTCTCACGCGATATGATATTCACGCTAACTCAACCGATTAGCGTCGAGTTACTCAATTCGGTGACCACCTGTGATCATAATGATGACTCACAACAATTATCTCGTATCGATAGCGTATTGTCTCGATTGCGCACAGATCATCTAAACATAGAGGAGGCAATCAATTTAAAACAACTTTGTACCAAATATGCCGACATATTTTATGTTGAGGATGAACCCCTTACGTTTACTAATCAGATAAAGCATCGCGTTAGAACAACCGACGAAGCCCCTATTTATTCTAAAACGTATAGATATCCGCATATTCATAGACAGGAGGTTAAATCTCAAATTGCTAAAATGTTAGAACAGGGAATAATAAGACCATCAACATCAGCGTGGAGTGCACCAATCTGGATCGTTCCAAAAAAATCGGACGCTTCTGGAAAAACAAAATGGAGATTAGTCGTAGATTTTCGGAAATTGAATGCTAAAACTATTGACGATAAGTATCCAATTCCCAACATAAGCGACATTTTGGACAAATTGGGTAAATGCCAATACTTTACAACTTTAGATTTGGCTAGTGGCTTTTACCAAGTAGAGATGCACCCCTCAGACATCCATAAGACCGGATTTAATGTAGAAAATGGCCATTTTGAATTTTTACGCATGCCAATGGGAATGAAAAATTCACCGTCTACATTCCAGCGCGTAATGGATAATGTGCTACAAGGCCTACAGAATTCGATCTGTTTGGTATATCTGGACGACATTTTAGTCTTTTCCACTTCTCTTCAAGAGCATATGATCAACCTCGAGAAAATATTTCAAAGGTTACGCGAATCCAATTTTAAAATTCAAATGGATAAGTCAGAGTTCATGAAACAGGAAACTCCCTATCTAGGACACGTCATCACCTCCAATGGTGTTAAACCCAACCCTGACAAAATTTACGCCATAGAAAAATACCCGCTACCACGAACAACAAAACAAATCAAACAATTTCTAGGCTTGCTTGGCTATTATAGAAAATTCATACCAGACTTTGCTCGAATAACGAAACCATTGACACAGTGCTTAAAAAAAGGGGTAGGCATCATTATCAACCAAGAATATACAGAATGTTTTGAAAAATGTAAAACTTTGCTTATGAATGACCCGATATTGATTTATCCCGATTTCTCAAAAGAATTTATTCTTAGAACCGATGCTTCTAACGTCGCCCTTGGCGCCGTATTATCTCAAGGACAAATAGGCTCTGATAAACCTATCTCATATGCATCACGCACATTAAATTCTAGCGAACAAAACTATAGCACCATAGAACGCGAACTTCTTAGTATTGTGTGGGCTACACGCTATTTCCGCCCTTACCTATTTGGCCGTAAGTTTAAAATAGTAACCGATCACAAACCTTTACAATGGATGATGAACCTTAAAGAACCAAATTCAAGAATAACCCGATGGAGCCTCCGTCTCTCAGAGTATGATTTTACCGTAGTGTACAAAAAAGGTACATCAAACACTAACGCTGACGCTTTATCACGAATAGAAATACATAATGAAGTAAGTTCTATAATTCCCAATTCGCCCGAGATACCTAATATCAATGAATTAGACGACAACCCGACTGAAACAGACCATACTTGCGGTGAAAGTCCCATCTTAGAAATACCAATTTCTGAAGAACCATTAAATAAGTTCAAAAAGCAAGTAGTTTTCCGCATTCTAGACCGTAAATCACGTGTTTCTGACACTATAACAAAACCATTTGAGACACATTTAAGAACATATATCGAAATTTACGAGGGAAATTTAGAGCAGGAATTAGTTAACGCTATCACTAAACATATTAACCCTAAATATCGTACTGCGATATTAGTACAGCCAATAGAAAAAATGTATTCCATAGTCCCTTTAATTCAAAAAACTTTTCAAAACTCATCAATGAAGCTTATACTAGTTAAATCGGAAATCGAAAATATTAATAATTACGAAAAGCAGCAAGAAATAATTCGCAATTACCACGAAGGCAAAACTAATCACCGCGGCATCAATGAGTCATATTTAGCATTAGCACATAAATATTACTGGCCCAAAATGCACGAGAGCATTTCCAAGTATATAAATGAGTGTACTGTTTGTGGACAAGCGAAGTACGAGCGTAATCCAATCCGTCCACAATTTCAGGTAGTGCCATCTCCAAGAAAACCGTTTGAAATCATCCATGCAGATAATTTAACTGTCGAAAATGTTAAGTATTTGACGATAATAGACTCATTTACTAAATACGCGCAGGCATATCGACTACCCGACGGTACTGCGCTTAGTGTAGTAATAGTAGATTGTTCAACGAGGGACTAAATCAGGCCATTATGACACGAGATATTTATCCACCCGAGCGTAGCGAGGGTGGATGTAGTTCGAGTGTCATTATGGCTGTTTAGTCCCGAATTAAACACTCTACTTTTCACTTAGAATGCGAGGAAAAAAGCTACGTTCTACATAATCTCAGTATTAATTAACAGAAAGAACAAATAAGAAACAAAAAAATTATATGTTCTGCGATGTCAAAACTTCCGATTTCTTCGGAACATGGCCACTTTACTATAAATTCGCAAACTTTTTCAAGTTATAGGTATGGTTTAGTTGGAGTATGGTTTTAAGCTTCTTAGATTTTTCATCAAAATATGTCAGAAATACGCCTTCCATAAATGATGTTGGTACCTACCTAATTTGCTTTCCAGTTTTCCAATCCATAAAAGTTTGATACGCTTTTGAATATATTACACTAGATTTCGGCGGCAAAAGATTTTGCACCACCTCTTTTGCATTCTTCTTCATTCTGGAGTAAGGCGTTAATACTTCTTCATCGCATGACGTGACATCGTAAATTATATAACTACGATTTGAACAATATTACTTATGGACAAAAACACAAAAAATAAGCAATCAAATTCGTTCCGCGCTTAAGTTTTTATCTGTATTCCTTTTTCGAAATATAACGCTTTAAATACTTGCATATTTAGCCAACGAATTGGAGCTAACTACATAACTATTTTGAAGCTAATTGGTTATTAAAAAATAAGTAATAAATTGGATTCAATCTTAATCATATATTAAACAAGTATTAAATATACAGTGTGTAAGTCTAATACGGGCGATCAATTAAACCAGGCATGGGATTCATTAGTGTAATCATGGATTACAAGGTTTTTTTAAAGTTACTCTTAATTATGACCCCACAGAATTTTTTTAAGATTATCGGAGCAGCAATGTAGGTACGAACATTTGTTATTGTTGATATGGCAGTTATGTCATCTGCTTTTGAAATTAGCTGTCATCGAGTGCTTAACTCGCGTATGTTGCTCTACATTGCGCGCCGAATTATTTTGTATGGAAAATTTTGTTGCTCTAATTTTAAGTAAAAGTTATTTGAATGTAATTATTATGTCGTAAACTAACACCCGTTAAGAGCTTCGCCCGTATTAGACTTACACCCTGTACATGTATATCAAGAAAATAAATCGATTCTCCTTAATATTTTTTCACGATCGACATTTTGTTTTGTTCAAAAATCATAAACACTAGAAATGGCTGTTTAGGGGTTTCCAAAGTCAATTAAAAAAAAGTTTAGAGGTTGTATCCACGGCATGCACAAAAGTGGTCCATAGTGTCCATACACAAGCACTGAAAATGGCGACTATCCTTTATTCTTGAACACCGTGAGTGTGGCTGTTTACGGGTTTCCAACGTCAATTAAAAAAAAATTACTTTAGTCCCTAGAGATTAATAAAGAATTTTAGTCCCTATATGCAGGGACTAAAATAACATTTTAAGAGCATGAGAAGTGAAAAAACTTTATTAAATTATTGTACGCATCATGGCTTACCGTTGACTTTTGTAACAGACCAAGGCACCGAGTTCTCAAACCAATTGCTAGCTGAGTTCCTAAGAGTTCACAAGGTAAATCACCATAAAATTGCAGCCCACGCACCAAACGAAAATGGATTAATTGAAAGATTTCATTCAACTATCCTAGAACATTTAAGAATACTAAAACTGAAAAACCGTGACCAACATTCGAAACATCTAATGCCTTACGCCCTATTAGCTTACAACAGCTCAATACATAGTTTGACAAAATGTAGACCCTTAGATTTAATTACTGGACATTTTGACCCACGAGACCCAGTTGACATAAACACGACAGGACAGAGCTATTAATACAAAATTACATCAACGATCATCGTAATAAAATGGAAACTGTTTACGATTTGGTTTACAATACTTCGGTGACTCAGAGAGAATCTCACATGGAGAGAATAAACAAAAATAGAGATCCAGCTATTGACTATTCTCCGGATCAAGACATTTACATACGGAACCCTTTAGCGGACAGGCAAAAATTAGCTCCTAGGTATACACACGATAAAGTTACACAAAACTTACCCGTTCACATATACACGTCAAAAAAGCGAGGCCCCGTCCCAAAATCCAGACTTAAAAAGATAAGAAAATCTCAATTGTTACAGGCCCCCACTACTGATATGGACATGCATCAACCTGGCCCTAGCTCAAGAGATCCAACTTGAAAATTATGACAAAGGACCCGGACTCCTGCCATTCAGAATGGGACCCACCAAAGTTGTATCCCATTTTCACACATTTTTACAAAGCATCGACCTTGTTAATTTGCGAGACAGCATTGACCAGATAAGAGCCCAGCTTACTAACGCAAGTAATTCTTTGAGAAATAATACCTCTAACTTCTTTAAATTTCAGATAAAACATTTGTACTCTAAACTCGAAAAGGTTTCAGCGCAGTTGAGTACTTTTTCTAATAAAAGGGTACGTCGAGGGCTCATAGATCCACTAGGTTCGGTTATTAAAAGCATAAGCGGTAATTTAGATCACAATGACGCCATTAGATATGACCATGCTATTAAAATACTCAGAAATAATGAACAAAAACTGTCCAAAAGTTTTAATGAACACATAAGTTTATGTAAAAGATGGATTTTAGAACAAAAAAATATTTTATCTACATTGGCTAATAATCAACACATTTTAAATAATGAAATATCCAACTTACAAAACAGCACAAATTTGAATAATAAAAAATTGACAGACTACGCACACTTAATTCAATTGTTCAACATTATTAACGAAAATATTAACGACTTGTATACAGAGTTACTGCGCATAGAAAATATATTAGCTTTTAGTAGACTAGGTAACGTGCACCACTCTATTTTAAACACTGATGCACTAAAAGATATGATCAAAACTTTACACGAAATTTATGCAAAAAATCAAATTTTAGATTTAGACATAAGGGAATATTATGGTTTTATTAATATAGGTTCTTATTTTTCTAAGAATAATTTAGTTATTGTTCTTAAGGTACCAATTGTTTACGAAAATTCGTTTGACTTGTATAGGCTATGTCCTTTGCCGAATGAAAACGGGCTCATCCTTATTCCTCCTTATCCCCTCATAGCAACCAACTCTATAGAATATGTGTACATGGAGGCAGAATGCCCCAAATCCGGCGACTGGTACATCTGCGAGCAAAAACTCAGCCACCAAATACGCACCGAACAGGACTGCATTCACAAACTCATTCACTCGCAGGAGATAGATGGAACGTGTAAAACCACGCCTATCTCTCTGACAAAGGAGGCTCTACTAGAGCTGGACGATCGGCATTATGCAATAACATTTCCACTTCCCACCAAAGTTAAGACCAGCTGTCAAACAGAACAACACCTTACGTTAAAAGGAAGCTACGTCGCAACTATCCCACAACATTGTTCTATAAAGACTCCACAATTTACCATAGTCAATATCAACAACAAACTTCGCGGCCAACCACTGAGAATAATGTCAATACCTCTGGAGAGTAAACATGAAGATTCTATTGCTATCTTAAAAATGGACTCCATTAACCTGAAAAATCTCGAAGCTATCGAACAGCAGCTAACTATGGAAAAACCTGTCGAAATTAACGAAGCTTTGTCCTCAAGTTTTTACCACACCACAATACCATTATACATTATTATATTACTTGGAGCAAGTACAGCAGCTTTCATATTATATCAGAAATATCGAACTACGAAGAAAATCAACATTAGTAAGCCAGAAAACATAGAGCTACAAAAAGCCGCAACATTTGCACTAAACCTAGCAAATAGTTGCTCTACTTAGAGGGGAGGTGTTAGGCACGCACCTGGTACACCTCGCACACTGCACCACGGCACGGCCACGTCATCATACGTCACAGCGTCGCGTCATCGGTGCTGCGTATGAAGCTTTCGTCACAAAACGTTGTATGCAGACGCCCTGCGCCCGCGCCGCGTATCGTCATCGATATTTGGCAATAACTCCGACCGAATACACAAAACGGAAGTGCAAGCTCATTCTGAGCCTTTTTGATACCTAACATCGGATCTGATAGGACACCGCGATACCTTTCGCGTTAGCTTAAGTTAAGCCACTAATGTAATCTTATAATTTAATTAAATCTCACTTATTCTACGCTCGATTATAATTTATCTCCTCCACTGCTGCCCTCCTATATAATTCAGATATAATTTTATGTAAACACCATAGATATATGAAAGAGAGAGATTTGTAACGAAGCGAAATCGTAATGAGTCGCGGTGTCTCCGAGGTCGGGCCTTTGCCACGCTGTGATTGGCTAAAGCGCGGAGTGGAGCTACCATATGACGCGGCACTAGAGAGGAGGCTACGTCGATAAATTATTATCCATAGATAAGGCCGGAATATTAAGAAAAACATTAAAATCGATCTATCATTCAATACAGATTAAAATATCGCATTGAACGATGTATCTAATCTTCATAAACATATATTTGAATATGAACAAAGCAATTTATTAACGACATTATCTTAATTGTTGCTGGGAATCAAATGAACAAATAATTATTTAGACGGTTGTACCCTTAATAAACATAATGTTATCTTCCGTTTCCGCGATGGTCACATATTTAAATAAAACGATTTCAACCTTTGACAACGGTTATTTGTAAGAGGCTCAAAATAATTAATATACGCGATATAATCTATTTATATTGTTTTACCTTTATGAAGATAAGATATTGATACAAAGGTCAAAATATGAAAGAAAAATTGAATATCAAATACCTACATCAACAATTTATCGACCCTATTTGTCATCGGTACCTCTAGTTCGCGGCCTGCTCGCAGCGGCCGTACCAAGAAATAACAGTACGGTTGTGAATATCGCTAGCAATTTGATACATTGCACGGTCGCTTACCAAATTGCAACTTGCTTGCTATTCTAAGCCGTCAATGTAAAACGCACATACAATTTATCAATGAATAGTTCAACCAATTGGTACGCCCAAGTAAAATCATTGTGACATTTATGTCAGCGGTTTGTTTTATATTATTTGTAAAAATACGTGACTCAATAGTCCTTGAAATGTTTATTTACACTCCTATTTTTACAAGAAATAACGGCATAATTCGGCATTTTGCGGATATGTCCGAGCTCATTCTGCAGTCGCGGGTAAGTTGCGACTGGCTCATAGGGCGCGCATCTGTCATACTATAAAGGCCAATCGGCCATAACGCTGCGATATGTTCCATGCCTCCGTTAGCTATCTATACTGATCTGTGGTGAACAAACACTATAAATATCAATAATTTTTATTAAAAATGTACGTGAACTCTAGGTTTACGATTTCAAGTTCGTAATAAAACTACGACTGTGTTTTAAAAGTGCTTTATTATTGAATAATGCAAGTTTTTAAGTTTGTTTTCATTTTTTTGGATTCTACTGACAATCAATTTTTTTGGATTCTACTACAAATCCATGAAATAAAACTATGAAAACGGATAAACTCGAGTATATTATTAACTACTTTTAACTTCATTCCCGGCAGGGCCGGATTTAGGGAGGGGCAACCGGGGCTACAGCCCCGGGGCCTCCACAAAAGAGGGGCCCCCACAATAGAGATTTCGAAAAAAAAATTCTAATTCCAACTAGAAAAGTTTTTTTTGAGTACCTATTGAAATTGATCTACTCCGAAAACTAGATTTCAGCGAAATCATCAACGATTTTTGGCGAAAAAAGCTCGGAAGATTCCGTTAGTTAACGCTAAAGTTTAATTTCAGATAATTCTCGTTTCTGATTATATTTATATGTGTGTTAAATAATAAAATAACGTATACTTGTTTCCACAAAAAAATATTTAGGTATTGAAAACCTGGACTGAAGAAATTGTCTACCTACTTTATTTGGAAAATAATTGGGGGCCAGGGAGCCTCCACTCCTTTGTTGCCCCGAAGCCTCTCAACCTCTAAATCCGGCCCAATCCGACGTCTCGAACACTTTACAGGGTTCGTGGGCTGCGGATGACTGACAACAGAGGAAATTTGATAGATCTGCCTCCACCACAAGAAAGATAAGTACAAAACTACCCACAATAAAAAATATACTAAACCACAGACAATAAATTTTAAGGGTGGATATACATACTAAATTTGCAAATTAAGCCAGTTATTCATTACAAGTATTTCCAGAATGAAGACAAAAGACAAAATAAATAATCTACGCCGGTTCTATCCCTACGCCTCTGCCTGAGAAGCATTTCCTTCCTTTGTATGATTGTATTGTTAGGAAGGTATCCCAATATTGGGACCGGCAAGAAACTCAGCGGAACAACTCTTTTCAAAAAACATTTGTAGTACATCATCATGCATTAAAGTTTAAGCCGAAACATACAATTTTGATTCATAAATTTAAAATAATTTTGAAAAATTGCCAGTACTAAAAAGGGGGTTTGGTCAACACCGTCAAATACATCAGCCTCACGGTTTATGTCTAGACTGTTCCTTTATCAGATGAACACCTGGATCCCAAGCTGGTGGTAGAGAAAAGTTTGGATATTAAATTTCATTATCTCAATACCCTCACGCAACATTCTAGGAATGTGTCTTTTCTCCTTAACGAGAACCAAAGGCTTTTCAAACTTAATAGAATTATTTGGGCCATCCATGACATGCTCCTGCATAACTGCAGACTGTTGTCGACGGTGCTTGACATCAGCTTTGTGCTCCTTCACGTAGTGACGATATTCCTCTTTGTCTGCCCAACATATATATGTGGGCTTATTGAATGTGGGCTTGCTGGATATTCTTACCGCCGTCAACACACGGCATTTTTTATCGGCTGCTGTTAAATATACAGTCACGGAAATTGATTCAAGTGATGGATTTTTTTAATGTAAAATTTTTTTACATTAAAAAAAACCGTACAATTATTTCTGTTCATGTGTAAACAAATTCGAAATATCAAAAATAATTGTTTTTGTCTGAAATAGCGACACATGTAACAAAATAATGTTTACTTAGTTTGATATCAAAAAGGCATGGATAAAGTCTTTAGGTATACCTACTCATGATCACTCTGTAACCTGTAAGGATAGTAGCTAATATGAAAAATAAAATAAAATAAAATCATATGACATTATAGTCTCAAAATGTGGTCAAGAATACTTCCTTCAAGTTTGTCGGGTTAATCATTTCCACCCAGTGTAAGTTACAAAAGTGAAAAAATTAATTAAAAGGGTTTTTTCCCACAATCCAGTAGCAGATGTGTTTACCATAGAAAAAAATAGCTGCGAAAGACTCTGCTTATCGCGGGATTCGAACCCGCATCCTCTGGATTGCCGGTCCAACGTGCTTCCAATTACATCAGACGACCTTCCTTCAATGGCAGCGAATACAGTTGATTTTTTCTAATTATTAATTGATTACAGCCTGCGACCATATACATATAACATGGACGTCTAACGCCAGCTCAAAAATGCCCCCAAACACAATAGGGTTGTTTCCACCTAGCAGACTTAGCCCCGAATTTTATTCCAATACGTTCTTTTCCGGTATAAAAACATATTTAATTACTGTACGTTGACTTTGAGAGAGCTATTTTTTATAAATAATTAATTAAAAATATTTTTTGACAAGCGTCACGTGATCCATGTCAAAACGCCATTGAAGATTCCAATGACGTCACAAGTTACGGTTTGACACTTGTTTTGACTTTACTGACACTGACAGTGACAGCTATCAATCATGACGCAGTCATGACTGTCACAAATTCCAATCCACTCGACTCGACCCCAACTTGATCTGCCGCGAAACTAGCCCAAATACTAATAAATCTTATAATTATCGTTTTGATAGCCATTTATCAATTAAGATGGAAGCTGGATTTATGAAGGCTGATAGTGCTAATCTACCAAAAGTAGATTCGTATATGGTAGCACATTTCTTTGCCAATAACCCGGATTTTTGTTCTTCGGAATTTAGGAACGCGAAAACTTCGGTGTAAGTACCTTTTTCTAGCTACGCAAACCTAGAATTACGAACGTAATTTAATTTTACTTATTTATATAAGAAAAACGGAGTGAGTAAGGTTAGTTTTAAAATGTATATTACGGTATGGAGTATGGAGTTTGTGGATAAACAAATTATGACTTATCTTAATTTAACGCAATAATAAATTTCAGATCTTCCCGAGAAACATATGGTGATGAAGCTGTGGGCTATGTCCAGCTAAAACGAGAGGCGAATTTTTGTACTATTAAATGCAAAATGTGCGCAGAACATAGAGTGAAACAGAGCTACAATGTTGACATGGTGGTAAATGAAAAGGAAGGCATTGTTTTATGCGTTGCATGTCATGATTGTCCTGCAGGACAAGGTGGATGCAAACATGCAGTAGCTTTCCTGATGTGGGTTCACCGCAGAAGTGAGGAGCCAAGTTGCACTGCCGCAGAGTGTTATTGGCGAAAATCCAAGCTATCAAGAGTAGGCACCACACTTAAATTTATTACTGCTAAGGAAATGGCCTCTAATCCTCGTACAGTGATAACTTACAATGACGACCATGATGATGTATTAAAAGAGTTTGTTAAAATTGGCATTGAGAGAATGCTGCAAGGTTCTCAACTTTTAAAACATCAAGCTTCATATATAGAAAAACAGCCTGAGATGCTTAGTATGCACTATCTGAGTGCTAAATATAATAAGCAAAATAACTCGGCCCTATTTTTAAACACTATAAGGCCTTTATTTACAAATGAAAAGGTGGCAGAGCTAGAAAGTCTTACTTGTGACCAACATAAAAACAATCTTTGGCATGAGTTAAGATACGCCAGAATAACTGCCTCAAATGCATATGCTGTCAGTCGCTGCCAAACACCAGATGGAACTTTGATCGCCAATATAATGGGGGCAAAAATTCCTGATACACCATCAATGAGAAGAGGACGAAATCTAGAGGCGCAAGTCAAAAGTGTTGTTGAACAGCAACTTGGAAATATTGATACCTGTGGTCTTTTGATCTCTACAGAGTATCCCGTTTTGGCAGCATCACCCGATGGCATACTAAATGAGGACACTATAATAGAAATTAAATGCCCAACCAGCACAGCTACTTACAAAAATTATATTAAAGATGGGAAAATCTCTGCTAAATGTAATGCACAAGTGCAAATACAAATGTACATAACTGGTATAAAGAAATGTATGTTCTGTGTAGCTGACTGCAACTTTGAACAAAATAATAAAGTAAATATAATACCTGTTACATATGATACCAGCTATGTACATAATTTAATTAAAAACTTGATGAAATTCTGGAAAACCCATATTTATTCTGTGTTATATAACAGTACCAAAAAAAACTAGAACCTTACACACACCACACCAGACTTAATTATGAAAGATCAACCTTACAGGGCTACAAACAAATAAAACATGGAAGCCGCACGCCATAGTAAATTGCCTTTCAAAAACGGGCCTGAATTTTAGTTGATAAGTGTCACCCCCTCTTCAATGCATCACGGTAATAAATTTCAATATCAACCTATTAAATCTTAATCCGCCATTTAAAAATAGTTGTGATTGGTCCATCAAAGTTTTGATTGGCTATATTCTATAAACATTTGTCAAAGATGTTGCGCCGAAATATGCGCGGTGTTAGGAAAAGCGCTATGTCCTGCCCATCTTGGCACAATTGAACAATTTGTTTTTGGGGGCATTTTTGCGCTGGCGTTAGACGTCCATGTTATATATGGTCACAGTTACAGGGATTGCAATTTCATCATGTTTTACATATAGTTGCATGGCTTGTCCACTGATACTTGAGGGACTGAGGGACTGATAGGTATGTGAGGTAAAAGATAATAATAAAAAATTTAGAACAGTAGTATGGTTATTTTATTAAAGAATCCTGTAAATTAACAAGTGCACACGCTATCACCATGCATTCATCCATAACTCCAATAAGGTTAGTATTTACAACAGAGTGAGGTTTCAGAAGTGAAAACTCTCGCACACGACGGATTACTCTTTCTATATGTATGCGAAGACTTGCAATCTGTTTGGTTTTCCGTGCATCTAATTTTGATAGCCTTGACTTGGATTCCACACTGGGAGGTCTTATTAGGTAGATGTTTTTCTGCAGTAGAAGTGACTCTATGTGTTTAAATCCTCTGTCTGCTAAAATGTAGTCGCCTGTCTCCAAAAAGTCAACATAGCCACAACACTCAACAAGATTTACATCACTGATTCTGCCGCTGTATCCTATGGAGATGAAATCTATGATACCGTCTGGTGTACTGCTTATTAAATATTTTAAAGTGTTAGCTTTTTTGTATTCAGACCAGGAAAGTGCTTGATGGATTTGTTTAGAGGCTTTTGAATTTCTATTTCTAGAGCATCAATAATATGATTTACTTTATAGTATTTGTGCCTAAATGCCATTGGCAAATTGAGTTTAATATTTTCGGACTTTCTTATGAATTGCCTTAAAACTTTGGCGATTGTAGGTACATTTTTTTTAAATATTTTGCTAGCATATGAGGTTGAAATACCAAAGTCTTTACCTATTTCAAAAAATGAGTGGTTGAGCCTTATCTTACTTAAGCAAAGCAAAATATTTTCTTCTGAAATATTTGTTTTTTTTTTTATAATTTCAATCAGATAATAGCACGTTTTCTGCAATCCAATATAATACCGGGGATTAACTTTAATTTTTTGTATAGTGATTTTAAGACATTGCTGTTTAAAATTCACAGATTCGTGTTTTTTTCTTAATTCTAATACTTCAGCATGGTATTCTGCATCACCTTCTAATGTACTGCTGTCTGTTATTAAGGCAGTTGAAACTTCCGATGTAGATGGTGTTATTGAGCATGTTTCAGTTGCTTCATTTAATCGTCTGGTACTACCAGATATGGAAGGTTTTTCTTCAGTCATTGTTTTTGTACTAACAATGTTCACCTTTTTTGGAGAAGTAGTTTGGGATACCATTAGGGGTGTGCTTTGTGTAAGTTTGCTTCTATATTTACTTTTTATTGCAACTTGGATACCTACAGATTTCCTTTGATAAACAGAATGAACCTGTAGTGACTTATCTGCAGTTTCAGGACATGCCTGGATAGATTTATCCTCATAATCCCCAATTTTGAGTCTTGTACCTGTAAGTTGAAGCTAATAAGTATACATTTGCATAGTAATATTAACAAGAAGTAGTTAGTGTAACACCAAGAGAAATTACTTGTCATAAAATCTAGTATGTACACATAACACATATTACTACAGGCAATTTCATGTGAGTCTAGGCTCAAGGCTGTTTTCTATACATATTTTCTGTTTGTAGTTATCACTACATAGTATAAAAAAAGTCATTTTTTCTGTCCCTATGTCCCTTTGTACGCTTAAATCTTTAAAACTACGCAACAGATTATGATGCGATTTTATTTTATAGGTAGAGTAATTCAAGAGGAAAGTTTTTATGTAGGTATAGTAGTGGGTCGCTAGTATATTATATGCAAGTATAACTTTTATTGAGTTTACCAGGAAGCAGTTATAATCTCTGAGAAATGTCTTAAATATTGAATGTAGAAAGAGGCATTATAAAATATATTGTATATAACACAAATATGTTACTAGTATTACAGAGTATATAATAGTAAAAATACTAGCATGTACAAAATAATTACCTTCCTGTGGTTCAGTGTCTAGCGTTACTACTGCAGTACAGGGAAGAGACTTGTGAAGGGTTACAGACTTGTGATTTTTTTCCATAACAGATGTTTCTTCACTGCTTGACTGTTCAAATTTTGAAGGTATACATTGTGGTTTTAAATAATTCCGTTTAACTGATCCCATGACTTTATATTCCATATAGTTTTCCATATCATTGGGTAGCTGAAACAGTGCAAATAATAAAATGATTAAAAGTATCGTTAGAAATACTCATCATTATTTAAAAACGGTTAAAACTCACGTGAAAAAAGTCAGCCTCAGACCTTTCCTGATTTCTTCACGTGAGTTTTAACTGTTTTTCAATAATGAGTGCATACAATATTAGAATAAGAATAATAAGAATAAGAATAAGAATTGTTTATTGCCACAAATATATCTTAAAATCTATAATATCATAAAAAATAAACAAACTATGAATTTATACAAATCAATAAAAAGAAAACAGTACAAATAAATTAGTTAGTTAGGACAAAATATTACTAAGGGCAAAGGGTACCAGTCTCAGCGTATGCCAGGCCGGGGTGCCAGGCGCTGATTTTCAGACCGGTCCCATACTAATTGGCAGTCGGAGAAACAAAATTACAGTAGGTACATTTATGCTCGTTATTACTTTACAGATAAATCACCAGATTAGTAATAATGTATTACAATGTTACCATATTGTGTGTGTGTGTGTGTGTGTGTGTGTGTGTTTATGTGTGTACGGTGTGAACATTTACATGACTCAATTTTAAGGGTGATATTTAAGAACCAATGACGTATATTACCTACAGGTTATCTTATACATTTATACCTATAAATTTAATAAAACTTAAAATACACGCATTAACTAGGGCATCGGCAAAGAGTACGATTTTGTACCGTGTGGCGTAGAAACTTTAGGTTCATGTGGCCCCAGCGCACGCAAATTGTTTGCTGAGATCGCGAAACGTCTGTGGCCTATACCACAAAACTTTACAAGCGTACAATTCTACAAAATTGTATAAATTCCCATACAAAAAGTTGACAATTTTGTAGAATTGTACGCTTGTAAAGTTTTGTGGTATAGGGGCCTGGTTGATGTAACTAAAGACCGAAGAGCTGGTGACGTCTGCATCCTTGGTACAATGCCACAAGGGCCAATCTTAGATATAGGCTAGGTTAAGTAGAGTAGTTAGATTTAACCTATGTACATAAATTGTAGTTTTGAAAATAAATATATATAAAAAACTAGGAGTCAATTACATTATTTGTACTTACATCAAAGTGGTCTTCACAGAAAAATATCACTGATTTCCTGGATATTTTTGTAGGATCCCGCCCAGCAGCTTTTAACCATAATACTCTCATACTAGGTTCCTTTGGAAGACTGAAGTAAAGTTTTCCCGGAGTACTTATACTCGTATTGCCGCAAGAGGGAACCGAACATCTTTTATAAGGTGTTAAAGGAGTATTCATTTTTGCTTTTGAATAAAACTGATAACTGATTTGATTCGGTCACGGTCAAGTTGACACTGACACTAGTAATTTTTAATGTGTGCGTTTCGTTGTAACCAAATAGTTTCAATAGTAGTGTTCTTATTATCTGTATGATAAAGTAATTTGCAAAACACGAACTGACTAGACTGGACTAGTTAAGCACATAATATTTCAATGCATTAATATTTATCATTTCGTATTTTAAACGAAGCTGCTCCACGATTTTTTCATACGCAAGCATACCAAAACGCATTTTAGCTGACAGTTTGTATCACGTTCGTATCTTCTATGTGTGTGATATGTGTGTATGTAGTTATACGTCAAAGTGCAACCTGTGACGTCACACAGTGTTCAAACAGTGTTTTGGGCGCGAAAGCGTCTGTCAAAATATATTTTGTAAATTATCCGTATTTAAAGGTCCTTTCGGGCAAAACTTGAATTTTAGAGCAATATATGATCGATATAGATTGTAATACTAGAGTCTTAAAAAAATGGAAACAACCCTATTGTTCAATTATTGTGCCAAGACGGGCAGGACAAAGCGCTTTTCTTAACACCGCGCATATTTCGGCGCAACATCTTTGACAAATGTTTGTATGTACAATATAACCAATCAAAACTTTATTTTATTATTTATTTTATTTTTTTATTTTATTTATTTTTCATATTAGCTACTATCCTTACAGGTTAAACCTAATACAATAGTGCCTTAACTAATCTTAAATACCTAATTTTATCCTAATTCCTTACATAATAACACAGTACATATAAACACATTTTAATAAATTCTGACAATGGACAGTGAAAAATATCAACCCTCTCAGCAACTAGATTCAGTGTGCGGACGGTGCGACTCAGAGGCGCCTTACGAAGCAGGTTGGTTCTGCCGACCAGCTCCGTCAGCAACCGCGGCCGTCGCCTTCGCTCCACGTACCGCTCGGGCACGCACAGGCTCAGCTGCTCCAATATGCCTGGGTTACACACGTTGCCACGAAGAACCCTCACTATGTAGCACGCGAGTGCCAGATCCCTGCGTGTTTCCAGCTTGTTGTAACCCACCATGCCCAATACAAACAGTGTGGGATACATCAGAGGATAGAAAGGATACACTCCGTACCGTTTCCAATACAAGTACCGTGTAAACTTATTTTGTATCCTTTCTATCATGATCATATATTTTGCCTCGTGTGGGGCCCATATTGCAGCATTGTATTCCAGTTGACTTCTGACAAGAGCATTGTACAAAGCTGACACAGCGTTAACGGACCAATCACAACTATTTTTAAATGGCGGTTTAAGTTTTTATAGGTTGATATTGAAATTCATTACCGTGATGCATTGAAAATGGGGTGACATTTGTCAACTAAAATTCAGGACCGTTTTTGAAAGGCAATTTAGTATGGCGTGCGGCTTCCATGTTTTATTTGTTCGTAGATTACAGCGCCTTATGTAACAAATTCAACGCAACGGAGAGTTGTGGAGTTTGCGGACAGTTTGTTGTAGAGTAGGTACACATACGTCTTTGAGTGGCTTAAGGTTGTAGTGCCTTGAAAACATTAAGTAGAGATGTCGCTACCACGTACCAAGTTCGCTGTGATTGCCGTCTGGTGTAATTGGTAACACGTCCCGGCAATCCAGAGGATGCGGATTCGAAGCGAATCCCGTGAAATAGAGTATTTCACAGATATTTTTTTCTATCGTAATTCGTAAGCACATCTGTTACTACATTGTGGGATTATCCGCATTGTAAAAAAATAACACCAATATCAATGTGTTTAATTATAAACAAATTTGATATTTTCTAATGATTAGGGTTATTTTTAGGGTTCCGTAGCCAAAATGGCAAAAACGGAACCCTTATAGATTCGTCATGTCCGTCTGTCACAGCCAATTTACTCGGAAACTATAAATGCTACAGTAACGAAATTTGGTAAGGATACTTATGTGTTGTATGAACCGCTACAGGATTATAATACTAAATTGTAAAAAAAAACAATTGGGGTGGGGGCCCTCCATATATGTAACTGAGGGATAGAAAGCATTTTTTAGTTGTATATAATCGTGTGGGGTATTAATAGAAAGGTCTTTGAAAATGATATGAAGGTTTATAAATCTCATTTTTATTTAAGCAAATCGTTTTAGAGATATCAGCTCTCAAAGTCCCTCTATTTTTTAAACTGCGCGCTATATAATTCTAAAAAAATAAATGTTATGCATTTTAATAAACTCTATCAACGATTTTTGATTTGATTAAATTATCTCCTATAGTTTTTAAGGTACGTTGATTTAACTGTATTTTTTTAATAATAAATTGATAATGGTACGGAACCCTTCGCGCGCGAGCCCGACTCGCACTTGGCCGGTTTTTATTTATAAAATACTTAAATATTTTTTTATTACAATGAACATATTACTTTTATTAATCAATTGGATGACGTAGTTATTGCCGAATCCACTAGAGAGATGCAAGATTGAAGAGCTTGTGCACTTTACCAACTTCCAGCACTCTGACCTTACAATAGTTTCTCAGAACATTAGAAGCGTGTACAGTAATATGGACGACCTCCTATCAACCCTCACCCAATTAAAATTTAATTCTGATGTTATTATATTGACAGAATGTAGATTACATTCAGAAAACCCTATTCAAATAATGGATAAGTATTTAAACTTTAGTACTACCAATCACCTTAATCAAAATGATGGGGTGGTGGTCTATGTTAAGGATTCACACAAGGTCGGAGTACGTGAAATAAATCTGGTCCATGCCTCTTGTCTGGAAATAACTACCCTAAATTTCAAGATACTAGGTATATATCGCTCTCCTTCCAATATTAATACCGATAAATTCATTGACTCTGTAAGCTCTCATCTAAATACTATTAAATCATTTAATAATATTGTTTTGGCGGGAGATATTAATATTAAAATTGCATTGCACCAAAGAACATTGAAAATCCTCATGAAAAATCTAATAGACTGACTTACCTAAACATGCTTGCTACACATGGCATAATGCTTGGACACATACTTCCTACCAGAGACAAAACTTGCTTCGATCATTTTATGATAAAAACTAACAAAGTCAAATCGGATGTGTGTAGGTATATTTGTCATGGATACTACCATAACTGACCATGCAACTACTCTCCTAAAACTAAGTAATACTATAAGATCTAAATCCCCCCAAAAAACTAGAACAAAAACAGACTTTGATAAAGCACTACATGACCTTAAAAATGATAACGTCTCGGATCTTGACACCATCCCCGACCCCAACCTGCTAACAGATCTCCTAATAAGTAAAATAAGGAAATGCTTAGCAAAAAACACGGCCCAAATTCTAATCCCTAGGAATGAACGTATCATTAAAACGTGGCTGACCATTGGTCTACTACATCATCATCATCTTCATCAGCCTATGATAGTCCACTGCTGGACGTAGGCCTCTCCTATTAACTATGCGTATAGACGCATTAGGAGGTAAATGCCCATAATCGCCACGCTGGGCAAGCGAATTGGCGATCGCAGTAATGTGTCCACTATGATGACGCTGCTGCCCATCATCAATCTTTAGTCAAATATGGTCAGTGACACTTCAATCCCTTAGTCGACTCTTACGACACCCGCAGGAGGAGTTGGGGTGGTGACAAATGTATTCTTTCTGCCGTCACCACACGGTTGGTCTACTACGCTGTATAAGAAACAGAAATAAAATGCAACGTAAATTACGAACTGATCCTGATAACTGCATTCTACGGATAACATATATAGGAGATACAGAAACTATTGTAATGGTCAAATAAAAAATCTTAGGCGTAAATGTGATAAAGAACAGCTGGATAGAGCTGGTAAAAACCCTAAAAACTGTGGGACACACTAAACAAAATAACATACCGAAAAGGAAAAAATAGCACTAACAAAGAATCGTTAGATGTAAACTCACCTTTAGAGGCAATTGATGCGGCGAATAGGTATTTTTGTAATGTCGGTAAATCATTGGCGGAAAATATCCTAGATGGTAGTGCTCCCTTACCATCTAGGATATTTTAACAAATAACTTACTGGCTGAGGAACAAATGGGATTTTGCAAGGGCGAGTCTATAAAGGCTATTTTTGATTTAGTGCGTAGAATTGTTACAAAAATGGACAGAAGAGTACCAGTTACAGCACTCTACATGGATATGTCGAAAGCGTTCGACTTTGTAGATCATGCAATTTTGTTAGACAAACTATAGAAATATGGTATAAGAGGAAATATACATAGTTTAATTAAATCTTATTTAAGTAATCGTAAACAAATAACACAAATAAACAGACTTTGCGTTAAAACCAAGAGTGTAATGACTTATTCGTCTAAAGTAAGGCAAATTAATTATGGCGTGCCACAGGGTAGTGTTTTAGGACCATTATTCATCATCATCAGCCAATTGACGTCCACTGCTGGACATAGGTCTCCCCCAGAGAGTTCCACAAAGATCGGTCGTGAGCTGTCCGCATCCATTGGACACCCGCAACCTTTACCAGGTCGTCGCTCCATCTTGTGGGGGGCCTTCCCACGCTGCGCCGTCCAGTGCGTGGTCGCCACTCGAGAACACGCCGACCCCACCGGTCATCGGTCCTCCGGGCAATATGGCCAGCCCACTGCCACTTCAACCAGGCGATTCTTCGGGCTATGTCAGTCACTTTCGTTCTTCTGCGGATCTCGTCATTCCTGATGCGATCTCGCAGAGAAACCCCGAGCTTTGCCCTCTCCATCGCTCGTTGAGTGACTCTGAGCCTCCTAATGAGTCCCATAGTGAACGACCACGTTTCACATCCGTAAGTAATCACTGGCAACACACACTGGTCGAAGACTCTCGACTTGAGACACTGCGGTATATTGGACGAGAAGATATTGCGTAGTCTCCCGAACGCCGCCCACCGCCCAACCAAGTCTGATTCGACGATTGATCTCCTTTTCGAAGTTGGACTTACCCAGCTGGACTGTTTGTCCCAGGTATACATATTCGTCAACAACTTCGAGTGTAGAGCTTCTAACTTTCACTGGAGTTGGTATCACATTTTGTAGCATACACGCTTTTATTTGTAAATTATTTTTCGTTGATATATATTGTGGTTTTTTGTGTATGTTGCGAATAAAGTTATTTCTATTTCTATTTCTTACATGGACGTTCGACATGATCTTCGTTTTGTCCATGTTCATCTTAAGACCAACATCTTCAGAGACTCTACTGAGATCATCGAGCATAGTACTTAAGTCCTCCATGGTCTCAGCCATGACTACTATATCGTCGGCAAACCGAAGGTGAGTGATGTACAGTCGACGTCAAAGATATCATTACGGTTTAGGTGCCAAAAATATGTTTACACGACCTTAATGTAAAGGCAATAAAGTCGTGTAAATATATTTTTGGCACTTAAACCGTAACAATATCTTTGACGTCGACTGTACTCGCCATTGATGTTAATGCCATATCCCCTCCAGTCCAGAACCTTGAAAACATCTTCCAGTGCAGCGGTGAATAATTTAGGAGAGATAACATCAGATCTCCTTGTCTTACTCCCCGCTGCAATGGAATTGGTTTCGAGTTCCGATCCTGGAGGCGAACTGACATATTGGCATTCTCGTACAGGCACTTCAGCACTTCAATGTACCGATAGTCTACTTGGCACCGCTGGAGAGACTGTAGTACAGCCCACGTCTCGATCGAATCAAAGGCTTTTTCGTAGTCCACAAACGCTAAGCAGAGGGGCAAGTTATACTCCTCGGTCTTCTGTATAACTTGACGGAGCGTGTGTATGTGGTCTACGGTGCTGAAGCCTTTTCTGAAACCGGCTTGTTCAGGAGGCTGGAAGTCGTCGAGCCTGCGTGTGAGACGGTTTGTGATGACTCTCGAAAACAACTTATAGACATGGCTCAGAAGTGTGATGGGTCTGCAGTTCTTCAACAGGGTGTTGTCACCTTTTTTGAAGAACAACACCACCACACCTCTGTTCCATGCCTTTGGCGTTTTGCCTCTAAAGATGACGGAATCAAACAGCTTTTGAAGGGCCCTAAGGACTGGTTTCCCACCCGCCTTCAGGAGTTCGGCTGTTATTCCGTCATCGCCTGGTGCCTTATTGTTTTTAAGTTGTTTGAGAGCCATCCTAATCTCGTACAGGCTGACGTCCGGTATATCTTCGGTATGGTGTCGAGTCAATTTAGCTCGTGGGTCGTTAGCTAAATTGGAGATGGGTCTTCGTGTTGATGTGTACAGCTGTCCGTAAAAGCTCTCTATCTCACTCAAAAGCTCAGGTTTGGATGAAACGATCCTACCGTCCCCAGTCTTCAGCTTCGCAAGCCAGCTCTGACCAATAGACAAATCTCTCGCAAAAACTTTAGAGCCTTTGTTCCGGTCAATAGCCTCTTTAATCCGGTTGGTATTAAATTGCACTCCTTTCCTTCATGAGCTTTAGAGTTGGATCAGAGAGCCTCTTATTGCCTTTCTTCCGCTGGGTCTTAAAGAACTTTGACCCAGTGGAATGGACAGCTGCGACAAACCCGTCGTTATACTCATCCACATCCACGTCGCTGGGTAGGCAATCGAAACGATTTTGTAGTTCGAGCTGGAAGCTCTCGGGGTTTTGAAGTTGGGTCGGTGCTGGTCGGTAGACTTTATCAATCGAGATCACTCTAGCTTGATGCTTATATTTAATATGCTCCTTACAGGGAGGTGATCGCTTCCGGTTTTAACCGCGTTGATCACAGAGACATCATTAAATATATGCTTCTTAGTCGACATGATAAAGTCAATCTCGTTTTTGGTTGCACCATCTGGGCTCATCCAGGTCCACTTCCTGTGTTCTCGCTTCTTGAAAAAGGAGTTCATCATGTAGAGTCCCTCCTTCTCCATAAAACTGGCCAGTAAGTGACCCCAGTGATTACGAGACCCAACCCCAAATTGCCCCACTCTCAGCTCATCATCGTTCGCTTGCCCAATTTCGCGTTTAGGTCCCCCATAACGATGGTGAAGTAGGTTTCAGGACTGTGCCTGGCTTTTGATATGTCCTCATACACAGCTTCTACCTCTTCGTCGGCCTGTATGATCTTCAACGAGTACCGCTTGGATACTCTGAGTATAAGGTACGCCACCCTAGTCGACACACTCTCGATCTTCACCACGTTGCTCACGAGGGACTTGTGGACGAGGCACCCGACACCTCCTTGGGACTGTTGGTCGCCCTCCCGGAAATAGAGCAGGTTACCGGACTTGAGGGTTATCGTGTCCTCACCCTCTCTTCGGACTTCCGATAGCCCAATAACGTCCCATCGTAACCTGCTCAGGTCCTCCTCGAGCTCAGCCAATCTCTCGTCTGTCCGCAGTGTGCGCGTGTTTAGTGTTGCCAGGGCCAAAGGTTGTCGGTGGTGGTAGCCGGATCTTCGCCGGAGATTCTTCGCACCCCTGACTCCGCTAGTGCCCTGACCGCTACCAAAGCCAGAGCACTGGGAGTCGCCGGAACCTCGGGGCCATTTTTTGATTGTACTCGTCATATTTTAGGGGGGGTTTTGCCATAATCGCCACGCTTGGCAGGGGGGTTGGCGATCGCAGTTTTGTACACCGCATTACAGGGATGCTGCTGCCCATCCACCGGTGGTTTTGAACGTAGTTTAACGACATACCCGGGTCGCACCGGACCATTATTATTTATCATTTATATAAATGACTTACCACAATAGAGTACCCCATGGTTCTCTTTGCAGATGATAGTACCATAATTTTTGATTGTAAAGATCCAAGTACATTTGAATTTAACATATGCAAGACATTGGAAATTGTAATTAATTGGCTAACTAGGAATAATTTAACAATTAATTTAGACAAAACACAACTTATGACATTTGAGCAACGAAAAAATAATGCACACAAATTAAACATAGCATATAAGGGAAAACAGATTAATGAAACAGATGTAACAAACTTTTTAGGTATAAGTGTAGATTGTAAGTTGACATGGCGAAATCAAATAGACATTATATGTAAGAAACTCAATCAAGTTTCATATCTATTATATAACTTAAGAAAGATTGTTAGCGAATCAGTAGTGTTAAAGGCTTAGCATGCCTATGTTACATCTACTTTAAGGTATGGCATCATATTTTGGGCAAATTCAGTTGATAGGGATAATGCATTTAAAGCTCAGAAAACATACATTAGATCTTTGTGTGGCATACCTCACCCTCAATTTCAATTTCAAGTTAGCTATCGTAAGTCCCGTCTACAAGGGAGGAAACAAAGACAACATGTCAAACTACAGACCTATATCTGTGCTGCCAGCGGTGGCTAAGATATTAGAGAAACTTATAAACTCTAGATTGATTAATTATTTAAACACTTTCAGGATTTTATCTGATAATCAGTATGGCTTCCGGCAGAGTCGATCCACTGAAGATCCTGTCGCAGCTGTCTCTTCTATAATAGTGAGTAAAGTAGACTCAAAACAAAAGTGTCTAGCTATATTTCTGGATCTCAGGAAAGCATTTGACACTGTCTCTGTTTCATCCCTTGTACGGTCAATGGAGCGAATAGGCATCAGAGGACTCCCCATTCAGTTGCTGAAAAGCTATCTGCCTTACAGGAAACAGAAGGTTAAAGTAGGTGAATACAAAAGTGGCCTCTGTGACATCACCTATGGTGTGCCGTAGGGGAGTGTCCTTGGACCTACCTTATTCCTCATATATATTAATAATCTAGGCAACATGCAATTTGCTGGGAGTAACGTGTTTACGTATGCAGATGATACGGCCGTTTTTTTCTCTGGTGACACTTTGGAAAAGGTTCGAGGACATGCCGAATGCCGTAGTAGCACTTGTGAAGATAGCTCATTGGTTAAAATCTTACCTGCTGACAATAAATGTTGATAAAACTAATTATATTTGCTTCACCAAAAACATAACAACCCAGCCCGATGAAAACTTTACTATTAGGATCCATAACTGTCCAAACCCCTCGCTAACTGCTCTTATGAAATCATAAACAGAGTCGGTAGTGTTAAATACCTTGGGGTTATGCTGGATTAAAGACTTAACTGTCACACACACACAGAACTTGTCATGATTAGGGTTAGAAAGTTGATCTGGATTTTTAAGAATCTAAGACATGTGGCTCCCATAAAGCTATTAAAACAAATTTACACATCATTAGCCCAGTCCATATTGGTGTACTGTATACCAATATGGGGAGGAGCCACAAAAACTAACTTTATACAATTAGAGAGATCTCAGCGTGCTCTTCTGCAGGTAATGTACTGTAAACCACGCAGATTCCCAACCTCTGACTTATTTGCTATAAGTGACTTGTTGTCTGTACGCAAGGTGTTTGTACTGAATGCGGTCTTGAGAAGACATAAATCCACTATTTATGAACCAATAGATAAGTTGAAGAGGAGAAAAGGATAAATGTCATATCAACTTCGGCTGTTAGAACCGCGTTTGCGCGTAGACAGCACGCCACTCTATCCAGCAAGCTCTATATGCTCTATAAGCTCTATATGTGGATATTATTTATACTTAATTGTTACATTGTCATTTAATTTTTATTGTCGTGTTAGTATAAGTTGACGATCATTATGAGATATGTAGATATTATGTAATTTTCGGAATTTTTAATGTTTTTAATTATTTTATCATTTATTTATTGTAATTTTCATATTTTTTGATTTTTTGACATTTACCATATTAATATTGACGATCATAATATAAATTCGTATAAATTAGGCTAAGTTAATTTATAATGTAATTTAATATTATGAAATAAATAAATCTAATCTAATGTAATCTAATCTATAACATTATACATAGAGAAAACGGCATATACCAAGCCACAGTATATGAGTGTAAAAAAAGGGTTACCACATGGCTCAAAACGAAAACATATGATGACATTGAAAGCATTACACTAAATTCTCTTAAAACATAATTAAACTCTTATTAAAACAACTCGCACTCTCCCTCTTACACCCATTTGCACATTCTCACACACATACATTTACGAGTCTATATTAATTCGCATAATTTATTACGCATACTTCAAATTGACATAGCGTTGTTAAGCATACTATTTAAGTGGCATAAGCATAATTTCGCATAAACGATTACGCATAATGTATTTACGTATAACGTAAACTATCATAACGATGATTTGGAATAATTAGAATGGGCATAGTACTAATTGGTATACTTAATGAAAGGTATAAAATATAATAGATAAAATAATAATGAGCGTAGATTGCGTAGCGAAACCAATACTATATACCTAATATTTTTGCCAAGTTACCGTCGATTAGTACGTATTAATAATATTATTATATAGGTACTATACACCGTGGTCTCTAATAACCCGAAAGATTTTAACAGTGTGTTCCTGACCACATTTAGAAACTATAATAAACTTTTCTGAATATCGCCTAGTTTAAGAGTTATTACCAATTAAATAAAAAACATTTTCTAATTGTAACTCGGTACAAAAGGTCTTTTTAACGGCGTTGGTGCCATTATGGAGAATAGTCTTACTAACCTCATTAATAGATGTCAAAAAGTGAGAAATAAAACCTTTTATAAATGAGGTTTTTGTAAAAAAAAAACACTCATTGTAAGTGTTAGTTTTGTGAATAACTTTTACTTTTTATGTTGAAATACATTCAAAAATGTAATAAAAATTGAAAAAATATTTTTTTTTTTGCCAAAAATTACAAAAGTTATTAAGTATTTTTTGTTTGTTTTTAGATCAAAAGTGCGTGGTTAAACTCTTTCGGGTTATTAGAAACCACAGTGTATATTGCTTCCAATTTAAAACTAGTTTAGACTTTCGATCGTAGAAATTATGGTATGTATAGGTAAATAGGTTCCCTAGATCCTATTTTAAGCATCATTAAAATATACGCCCGTATTAAATACGTACGCACTCTGTACGTGCGCCTCATGCGCCTACCAAGATGTGATTTCTTTACTAATAAAATTGATTATTAAATACCTAATGTTTTATTTAATTGATTGTATTTGACGTGTTCATTAGAATGTGTAGGAGATATCGACGAAAGCTAGGCTTCAACTTCGCTTCGTCGCTCCTGCTTATTAATCTTTTGAACTTAACCTTACCTACTGTCTTGGTTTTACTCTGATCTGCCTCATTCGCTTGATTTCTAAGTTTATGCTAATCCATATTAGGATGAATAAAGTTAAATTTAATAATGTTATGCATATTTCAATTATGCATAATCAGTAATATGCGTATTAAGCATTATGGAATTTTATTATTTTGCCTATTCAATATTATGCTTAATTATTTATGCCAAATCCGTTATGCGAATTCATATTAGGACTATTAATATTAGGCATATTAAAGGGGACCCTACATTTACACACAAAGACACACACACATACACACACACACACACACACACACACACACACACACACACACACATACACTGCGCGCGTGAGCTCACGCGCACACAATTTAACGTTTCCCTTATCTTTTTATCTCGAGTTTATGTACATAGTTAAATTAAATTCGGAATATGTAACCTAAAAATTAAATATTAACTGAACAAATATAAATAACATTGAAAATAGACTAGATCTAATAGGCCGCAGTGGCAAAATGTATAATTAAAATAGATTAGATTAAGATGCATTCAAATCTCAACCTTACAACTACCACAGCTAGCATAGGTATCATATCATACATAGCAAGTTAAACATTTTCTTGCCAAAATGGATATGGCAATTGTAAAACTACTTATATCTCATAACTATTATAAGTTAAACATTAATTGTATAACAAAAAATGGTAAATTAATATACTATAAATATAAATATATATACATATATTTTTGTTTTTTTAGCTTTAGCACTAAGTAAGAATTAGTTTAAGTAAATACCTATCACTCTCTGTACAACTAGTTTAGAGAAAGTTATCATGTAACATTGCCGAAACTGGGTCCTGTAACACAGGGTCGCATTTTATAAAATTACAATTTACTATTTCGCTGTTTGCCTCTCTTTCTAGCCAATATGTGCGTGCGTTAGAGAGGCAAACAGCGAAATTGTACATTGTAACTTTATAAAACCCGACCCAGGGTTTCCTAGCGCAGGACGCAGGGTCTCAATTATTTTAGTGGTTAACTTGGTAAATAAACTATTTTCATTTTTCATTCATTTTCATACTTACTAAAGTGTCGGTTAAGTTAAGTATTGCAAAATTATAACACATTCCAAGAATTTTTTTTTGTTTTCTTTTCGCTCTCCTCTAAATCAAGGCAAGTGGCGTATAGCACAATTGCATTCTCACTAGACGAATTGTGGAATCCATCGCTTCATTCAGGCTTCCATGAACGCCCTCGCCGGAAATTTGTCATTTTGATCCCATGAGACCAACTTGAGACACAGTTTACTAAACTATTTCATATTTTATAGTTATTTTTTAGACTGGCAATGGAATGTCCTAGAACAGAAAAGTTCCACTTGCCACTTTGTTCCCTCCTAGCACGGAAGAAAAGTGTGGTGTGAAAACTTATATTCTGAAGAACTTCATAAGTACCTCATCGGTAACGGTTCCTGGCATGATTCCTTTTGGCCCTGTGGGAAAACCTGTCCCATTAGGAAGAAAAACTGCAAACTGCAGCGATGCATCATGCAATGCAACCGTTGGATTGACTAGTCGAGTATCTAAACGCTATCAACATTAAATTATTTATGTTGTGCTTCTACATTACTATTAATAAAATCTGAATGAATAGAATAAGTCACAAAAGTATTTTTAGTAAAGTTAATTTTAGTAGTTATTGTTTTAGTGCTTACGTAGTTATGTAGCAGTAATTTACAATAAACAAATGAACGTTTAGAGGAAACAAAACGCATCTGAAATAAAACAAAACGAAATGTCAATGACGTCACGTTGGCGACAGTCGCGTTCTCATTATTTTTGTTTCGCAATTTTTAGAATATCTGGGTTATTTTAGCGCACGGCGCACAAAACGGAACGGAAACCGGAACAATTGACGAAAAGATGGACAACCAGTACTATTACAAGCTGATGGCGAGTTATCTATCGAAACGGAACTGCGACGAATCGTTCATGAGGTACTTCTTTGGGAAAACTTCGTCTAAGAAGACGCCCGAGGAATTGGAGCGGGCGGATGAGCGCAAGCGGAGGTTGCAGCGCGAGCGTTCGCGGCGCTACCGCGCGCTGAAGAACGCGCGGAGACAGAACGAAGGGGGCGAGGAGTCGTCTTGGTCCAAGCAGCGCGCGGCGCCTGATGACGAGCCGAGCGACACGGACGAGCCGCCGACGCTGTGCGACCTGTCGTACGAGCCGGGGTCGTCGGACTGCGCGTCGGACGACAACTCGGCGCACTCGGCGGCCAGCGAGCCGCCCGCCGCGCCGCCGCTGAGCCTCCGCGAGCTGCTGGCGCAGCCCAACGCCGAGCTGGACTACCCCACTGTGCACAGCCTCATGTTCCACTGGCTGCAGACGTAACCGCCCGCCGGCGCCCGCTCCCGCTCCACCGCTCACCCGTTACACCCGACACTAAGGAACGCGGAGTGCGGTAGTGACACATATCAATGCTTCAATAGTTCACAAGAGATGACCGAGCCGTCCTGTTAATTTTACTTATTAGAGTATATGATAACTTTGTCATTAGCTTATAGTCGCTCCCGTGCAGCGAGCACTGCTCCTGTAGGACTGCATTATCGAGTTATCCTACTGGGAGTTGTTTTTTGGTAATAATTATGAGATTTCATGTAATCATCCGAACACTTACTGAATAATTTCATTTATGGTAATTGTTGGTTTACAAGTGTGGACAGAATGCATTGCAAAGTTAGGTCTTGAGATGGAGTTGGTTGGTTACATGAGATAGCACTGCTGGTGCCACTAGTATTAGACTATTCCATTAGACAATAAGTTGTTATAAGTTGCCATATCCTATTACTTAGATACTCAACTATTATATAATATAGAGAAGTATATAGTTACTATATACCTATAGTTTGTGATATGAATGAATTTACAATTTGTGTGAAATCTACAATGTTAGCTATTATGGTAATGTTAGGATGAGGGAGGGGGAGCCGTGAGCTCCGAGCACATTCCTTGAGACAGCCTGTTGGTCAAGCTTGAGTCACATTGGCAACAAGAACATATCTTAGAATCGGTTTCTGTCATAGTATTTTACACTGGACAATAATGCATAATATTATTGTTGTCTGTAGGAACGCCACCTTCACACTTGAGTTTTACTTGCCAGAGATGCAGCTTTTATTTGGATGAGATACTTCATGTCACATGTCATAAACTAGAGCTCAATCAGTGTGAACATGTCTAACCTGCGGCAGAAGCTGTATCAATGCTTCAGATTAGGCACGTCCACTCTGACCAAGATGCCATACGCAGCAACCATGAGGTGACTCAGTGTGTGCAGCTGTTTAAGTAAATCAAGTGAGGAGCTGGCATTAGTCTTAGTAGAATATACCTTTTCAGTTAGAGTAGCACTTGTTTCGCCAACTCCAAATAAAATACATCTGTGGGATAAATGTTAGCTGCCCTTTTCTCTTATACAAAGTGAAATTTTAGTGGTTGTACTCAGTTTAAGTGCTTGTACAGTATCGTTTTTGATTAGGAAAAAGAAGAAAATTTTTGTTTCATGTGAAATAAAAATCAATTTTCTATAGGGCCGGTCTTACAAAATAGCCACCACTCCATAGAAAATCAATATTTTTGGGGGAAAAAAAATTCTACTGCCTTTTTCCTAACCGGAACACGATACTGAACAATCTGAACATGCCCTTAAATGGAGTACAGCCACTAAAATTTCACCTTTTAAGGGTTCTTTTTATCTGGTGGGTATGTATGTTTATCTGAGGGTTGTGAAACAGGCTGGTAGTGTAATTTGCTGCAACTAACCCAGTGCTTCCTCCATTGCATTTAACACACGCTTCAGTAGCTCTCTTTAATTATAAGTTAGTTTTGTTAAGTTTCTTGGCGGTTTCTACTGTTAGGCCTGTTAGTATTTATTTTCTATAAATTGAGGTCACTTTTGTATTGTAGGCTTCAAGTCTGCTTTTTATTATGTAAGTTCTAATACCTGCATGATAGTAATATACTCTGTTTTAATTACGTTTTAGCATTTCTTTTTGAAAGGAACTTTTTGCAAGCATTATATCTGTCATGTGAAGGATTGTACAGTCTACTACAAACATTCCACTTTTGTCAAAATCAAAAATTCTTCATTGAAAGAGGCAAGCAAACACTTTCGAATCGTTATTTACAATATTTTGCGTTCATTTACAATTTTCGTTTAACATTATTTACAAGGTAATAAATAAAATCTACCTCCGGTTCTAACCCTACACTACAAACCCGAGAAGAAGTCCGGTAAGAAACTCGGCGGGAATTATTTTTTCGAACTAACATAAAAAAGTAATATATGTACCTACACATAATATTTATAGTAGACTGTACTTGATTTGCCAGCAAGGCCTTTACGCATACACTTCAACCCATTGGGATCTTGAGTAATGTACTTGGCTTTGCGTGATCAATATAAATGTTTACAATGAGACCACAAGTACATAACAGTACCCAGGTATATAAAAATGTCCTACTAAACAAAAGGACACTTGAGTAGTTTGTAGGAACACAATTTGGAATTATTATTCTTCCAACTGTCTGTTGCCACTGCACTTCCTTATTTTGTCAAATACACCTTTGAAAAATATCCCATGTCTTGGCGAAGTATTTTCTTAAAGTTATAATTCTGATGACCATCCAAGATACTATGTTATTAAGAGTTGCTCAGATCATAGAGCCATATAGTGGCCATGTTTAGATTATGTTTTGTAGAAGTGTGCTGCTGGTCGAAGCGCCTTGCCTTCACGAATATTATATCATAGTTTGTAACTAACATGTAGGTACTGTAAGGTAGTGCCATATTAAAGAGCTTCCTATTTTTAATCAGGTCTTTTATTTACACTACCCTTTCATTAACATACATAGTATTTCACTCTGGAGCAGAGTGTTCAGAACTTGTGCCTTGAAACCCTCCCAAGGTTCAAGATTCCACTTTTTGACCCACTCACTGTGCTATCTTAAATTTGGCAGCCCTGGTCTCTATATAAGTAAGCACAAGAACGCAAAAAATAATATTGCAGCCTTGTACCTATAAAAATGAAAAACTACAATAATTATATCCAATTATGTATGCCTTTACTAGCTAACTAGGAGACCACTCGCGTTAACAGTACAGTCGCCGCTTCGATATATTTGAAGTGGTCATGGAACTCAAAAATTATCGTTTCATAAGTACCTATTCTTTGTTGTAGTATACATACTATGAACTGTCTGTATGGGTAAATGTATCATTTTTATTTATAAGATTTGAACATGCTCTTAAAGGCCATGACAATAGTGGCCTGTTCAGATATTTGTGCGCACCCTGGCCGCTAAGATTTTATGATGGCGATTGTACTCTATAGCCGGCAACGCATTCCCGGCGGTACTCCTCATGTATCAGTAGACCATTGAACATCTCAACAACGAGTGGCCTGTAGCGCCATCTATCGCATGACACGTCACTTTGCTAGTTTTGCTACCATCAGACAACGAATTTGCCTGGAAGGAGGAACAAAGGCAAATTATAGTCATCTGATTATCTCATATGAATTCTGTATTTATTTGTAATTAATTGAATTAGCTGGAGAGCCAGTGAACCCTGAGAGTAACGGTCTTCCTGTAAGGTTAGAAATTTGTATACTAACGGTTTATGGAATTCTAAGAGCAATAGCCATGACCTGGCAGGCGTCAGCCCTGCACGTCATCAGGCCCTTTATTTTTTGAACTGTTAAGTAAATTGGATTTCAAAACTTGTTTCTGTAAGTTTGAAAATTTTATAGGATAAAGTTAATTTATTGTACATCTTCAAAAAAAATTGACAGGCGATTACAATAAGCAGAAGTATATGACAGGTCAATTAGAAAATGCACAGTTGATGAGGTAAAATAAACTTCATCCTGTATACTCGAAATTTTTATATAACTTCAAATAAACGTCTCGGAGTAAGTATGTGCAATGCCAGGCGGTTTAGAACAGCATAAGACCTTGCCAGGCGAGGAGACAGTTAAGTAAATTGGGTTTCAAAACTTGTTTCTGTAAGTTTGAAAATTTAATAGGATGAAGTTTATTTATTGTACATCTTAAAAATAAATTGACAGGCGATTACAATAAGCAGAAGTATATGACAGATCGAATAGAAAATGCACAGTTGATGAGGTAAAATAAACTTCATCCTGTATACTCGAAATTTTTATATGTCTTCAAATAAACGTCTCAGAGTAAGGATGTCCAATGCCAGGCGGTTTTGAACAGCATAAGACCTTGCCAGGCGAGGGGACAGGTGCACCTCTCAATCGCACGCCCTTAGCAACTACTCTACTACTACTAGCGACTAACTAGCGATTACTCGCCTGTATTTTTTTTAAAGATGTAAGTACAATAAATAAACTTTATCCTATTAAATTTTCAAACTTACAGAAACAAGTTAGAAACCCAATTTACTTAACTGTATTACCTCTCTGGTAAGCTCTTACCTCGCCTCGCAAGGTCTTATGCTGTTCAAAACCGCCTGGCATTGTACATACTTACTCTGAGACGTTTATTTGAAGATATATAAAAAATTCGAGTATACAGGATGACGTTTATTTTACCTCATCAACTGTGCATTTTCTATTCGATCTGTCATATACTTCTGCTTATTGTAATCGCCTGTCAATTTTTTTTTAAGATGTACAATAAATAAACTTTATCCTATTAAATTTTCAAACTTACAGAAACAAGTTAAGAAACCCAATTTACTTAACTGTCCCCTCGCCTGGCAAGGTCTTATGCTGTTCAAAACCGCCTGGCATTGTACATACTTACTCTGAGACGTTTATTTGAAAACATAAAAATTTCGAGTATACAGGATGAAGTTTATTTTACCTCATCAACTGTGCGTTTTCTATTCGATCTGTCATATACTTCTGCTTATTGTAATCGCCTGTCAATTTATTTTTAAGATGTACAATAAATAAACTTTATCCTATTAAATTTTCAAACTTACAGAAACAAGTTTTGAAACCCAATTTACTTAACTGTCTCCTCGCCTGGCAAGGTCTTATGCTGTTCAAAACCGCCTGGCATTGCACATACTTACTCCGAGACGTTTATTTGAAGACATATAAAAATTTCGAGTATACAGGATGAAGTTTATTTTACCTCATCAACTGTGCATTTTCTAATTGACCTGTCATATACTTCTGCTTAATGTAATCGCCTGTCAATTTTTTTTTAAGATGTACAATAAATTAACTTTATCCTATAAAATTTTCAAACTTACAGAAACAAGTTTTGAAATCCAATTTACTTAACAGTTCAAAAAATAAAGGGCCTGATGACGTGCAGGGCTGACGCCTGCCAGGTCATGGCTATTGCTCTTAGAATTCCATAAACCGTTAGTATACAAATTTCTAACCTTACAGGAAGACCGTTACTCTCAGGGTTCACTGGCTCTTGGACTAAATAACTCATTATGACTATGTATATAAATACATTTAACTTGAATAAACCTCACAAGTTGATATTGTAATAAAATTAAAATAAATAAAACAAAGACCGTCAAATATTATGTTATTAATTCACTTAAAATTGTACACTCATTTGGTTAACAAAATTTTGGTTTTTATGCACCTGGGACAAGATAGTAGAAATATAACATAGAATCACAAAGTGCAAAATATACCTATTTATGTATACAAGAAATTATGTCACTAATAACAGGGTTGTCTATACAGGAAGATATACAGGGTGTTACAACAGCCATACAAAATGTCAAAATATCACGACCAAAATGTATAAAACAGTAAGGCTGGTGGCTGGTGAAGCACCTTGTGTATATTTTATCTCATCTGTACCACCTTAGCTCGTATGACTTGTACATTATGAATTCTGTACTTAATTTAAAGCTTATCTAGTTATCATACAGTGTACCTACATTACATATGTTAATATAAAATAATAACAATAACGTCATTCATCATAACCAAAATATAGGTACCTACTAGGTATTACAAATAATAGTGCAATTCTAAAAAAGTTTGTACATTTGGATCTTTTATACAAAGAAAGGAATGTTTCATACAAAAATGTTGGGACGTTTTGGGAAAAGTGGTGGATCTTGCCCAGCATCATTACTCTACAAACTAATTGAGAAATGCTCAATTAATATCAATAAATAACTTGAAAGGAATAAAGAAGTAACAAAAATATAGTTGGAATTAGAAAATGCGTTAGAATGTATGGTTCAGCCGGCATCGGCAGTGACGCAAGCGGCGGCCCAATGCCAACCACATCCACTCACAAATGGATTTGCACCTCGTGTGGGCTGGGAATGCATATATTACTGCCTAAAATGGCCATTTGACATCACAACTTGATTAGTAAATTATAGATATTAGATGTCATATTATTGTATAGTCGCCATTAGCTATATCGAAGCCGCCATGTCGCTCAAAATTATCTGAACCAATGTAATGCCATGACAATAGAGACGTGCTTGGATATTTGTGAGCATACAGGGGCCCATTTCTCAAAAGCTTGTAACTTGTAATACAAGTGGAAGTCTCTTTTTGACTATTAATTTGATAAGGACCTCCGCTTGTATTACAAGTTACAAGCTTTCGAGAAATGGGCCCCTGGTATATCTGATGGAGACTATACTAAAGAAAAAAGACCAAGCAAGATCACAAACGTCCGAGTTTGAACCCACGTCCTTAGTTTTAGCGGGTGATGCCTGATTATGATTAGTTTAGGCACACGGTCTCAGAGGACACCAATCTCTTAAGTTGTAACACGTATAACTTATAATAACATAATCTTATTAGTTCCACAATAATATCAATAACTTGAAATATTAGGATTCAAAGTTTAACTTCATATACACATGAAATGAATTATTATTATTTATATATAGCGGTACGGAATCTAAGAAAATATTAAAATAGTTATACCTACACATAATCAAATAATCTGAGTAGTGCAAAAATGTAAATAGGTATTTATTCGTTATTTTATAATCACAATGGCACCCTTTTCCATATAATCCATACATAAATGCTTAAATGGTAGCTTGTACCATATAACTATTAACTAAGGGGCCTAATCGATCCGTAAGTAGGTTCCTACCTAAGTGAATTTCTCTTGTTTCCTATAAAAGTTAGCCGAAATAACTGCATTCACATTGCCAGTGAGGTTTTTGGAGGAAGAATAGTCTTTTTTACTTATTGAAGTACAGTACAACAGTGGTTATTTGCCCCAGAACATCAATGTCCACGGGAATGCTCTTATTTTTGGCCACCCTGTATATATTGAGTCTGCCACTTTCTTGACTCGAATTGGACCCCCTATATTGCATGGTTAACCGAGCGCATAGCTTAATAGGACCAGTCAGTTTGATCTCTTACTACATTCGATTTATAAGGAGTTTAAGGAGTTTATACTTGCAATTTATTGCAACTGTGGGTAAGAGTGAAAGGCATATATCTGCATCTCTTCCTCAAAACTTTGTTTCATAAATATCTTGGGACATCTTGCACAAATCTACCTAATCCCACGGTAAGCTCAATTAAGGCTTGTGATTAGGATACCAAGCGACGATATACATAGGTACCTACAGATAAATACTTAAATACATAGACAGCCATGACCAAGGAACACATATTTGTGATAAATAAATACACAAATAATGCCCTGGCCGGGATTCGAACCTAGAACCTTCAGTTATGTAGGCAGGCTACGGAGGCTGACAACATAAATGTCGACCACAATATTCTGGTCAGTAGAAGCGATGCCCTCGGTTAACTCGTTCTAATTGCTAGTGGGAGTTCATTAGCTGTTCGTAACAGCATGAACTCGCACCAAACCATAATATAGAAATAAATTAATATAATAATGTTATATTACCACGCGCGCCGCAACACAACGAGCTCTGATGCGGTAAGTAATTCATTTTTTCTGTGCGTTTTAGGGCTATGCGCATGTTGTCTACGTAACTACAGGCGTCGATAAGCTATGGTAGTATTGGTAGTTAAGTACCAGGCGAGCCGTATGCTTGTTTGCTTCCGTCGTGGTATAAAATACCGCACTCGTGGTAAACAGAATTTTGAGTTTGTTTACATTACTTGCAACTTCTATTGACAGCGACTCTTTTAATTGCTCCAGTATGGCAGACAAGTAAATTTCAATTATTGATGTTCGTGATAGACCCCGGAATACAGACGATTCCAAGAATAGCGTAACCTGATATACGTAAAGTAGGCCGCCTATTATACTTATGCAGTGCTTTCGATAGTCGGTATCGCCCTACTCAGCAGAAAAAAACCCTATAATAAAGGGTCTTTATTCTACTAAATATTAAGCATGACTCTTCAAGGCTTTTAAATGCCACTTGAATCATTGCAAGCAACAAGTCTCAGAAGCCTGGCTGGCTATTACGTAGGAGTACATCGATTTGTCGGATCAAAATCAAGTAAATATAACTGTAAAAATTAACTATCGATGAAATGGTTACATAACGTTCTCCCGATATAATTTCTTCAGTTAATTATGAGTGAGCGATTAACATAACGCCGGCGGCGAGGCGCGACGCCCGCGCTCGCGCGGAAACGCTCGCCAAACGGAACAGTATGGCCGACATTCTCGTTTTTTGCCGCCGGAGGAGTTTACAAGTCCGTAGAATGCTCGCGCGGCCGCTCGCTCCTGCGGCGCCCGCGCCTCGGCGACATGAAGTCCAGCGCGATGTACAAGATCACCTACGTGGCTAGGAAGAAGCAGGTACTATACCAGCAGGGGGGGGTCGAGCGCGCGGCGGACTGCGGACACGAGCGGCAGCCGCTGCGAGCTGCAGGCCCCGACGTGGTCGTCGGCGTCCAGCGAGTACACCATCGCCCCGCGCAGCCCCAAGCGCGCCGCGAACTCGGCCTTCTTCGCCACACTCTCCACGTCGTCGTACGACAGCCACTCGGTCCCTCGGTGCGCGTACGGCACGGCGGCGGCGGCGTCCCGCGCCTGCTTCCCGCCCGGCCGCCGCACGAACTCGCACACGTCGGGAAACGACACGAACCCACCCGCCCCAAGCCGCCCCGGCCCCGCTGCCGGACTACCCGGCAATGTGTTCCCCGGATTAACCAACTGGAATGAGTGCCCATATGTCGGAATCCCAACCACGAGCTTCTCCGGTGCCAACCCTTTAGAGAGGTACATGTGCATTGTGTAGTTCACATTAAGTGTGGCGAGGAAGAGCCGCTGCTCCGGCTCAGCATACAGTGGGGAGTTAAAACCGGTGAATGGTGTCATTCTAGTGTAGAAATGAAAATCGTAAGTCATAACATTTACAAAGTCAGTGTACAAGTTTAGCTGATCAAAATCATATGATGCCGAGGCTATAGTTTCCTCGGCTACGACGGCGACTGTAAGTAAGTAATCTCTTTTCTCTCTTATGTATTCGGTTCGGATCTCTCGAAGCAGCTGAGAGAAGTGTTGTCGCTGTCGGTTCCCAGTTGGAAATTCCCAGTCCAGATCTATTCCATCTAGAGTATAGTTCCGGAGAAGACTTTTGATGGACCGGATGAATTGTTTGCGGGAAGCGTGGTCGACCACCATGTCGGCGAAGCCGTCCTCGCCGGCGCCGCCCACAGACACGAGCACCTTCAGGTCGGGGTTCGACTTTTTAAGTAACACCACTCGGCGTATCGCGGCCAACTGCGGCGGGTCCAAGTGCAAGGTTTTGTTCAGCACGCGCGCGAAGGCCACGTTGATGTGTGTGCAGAGGTGCGGCGGTATGTCGGCGGGCTGCAGCGAGTGCGCGTCGCGGGGCGTGTTGTAGTAGCAGGCCAGCACGGGCCGGCGCGGCGGCCGCGGCGGCGCCAGCTCGGGCCGGCGCGGCGGCGCCAGCAGGCACAGCGCCAGCGCCGCGCCCAGCACCAGCGCGAGCCCCGCGGCCCGGCGCAGCCCCCGCGCCGCCGGCGTCACCTCTGTCAGCAACCGTACCTGGTCGCCATCCTCGAGGTCACTCTGAATGTTCTTCTCCATGACGGTAAATGAAATGCGCTATTAACTTGTGATTGTCGCCATCCGGTCGTGTTGTGTGATAAATAAGTAAACAAAAAACAATATTGATAACGTTTTTAGCACTGTGTATAGAGATAAGAAAACATAAAATGACATTAGATTAGATCAAAAACAAAGACGTAGTTAAGGTCATTTCATTTTACGTGAGCTTACGGAGACGTCACTTTCGTCCTGAAACTTTATTGTTTTAAAATTTTAAGCAAATAATTAATATCTGTGTACATCATTTATTATTAACAGAATATTTTCTCATTAATACTAACAGTAATAGAATAAACCATCCGTAATAAATAACGCAGCAGATATATTATGCAATACATGCTTGCGTGGGATGAACCGTAACTGGCGTTTACGAAGGTCGTCTCGACGAAGCATTGTTTTGATTTCTCCATAATTGGTATGCAAGTTGACCCTGATCCGCCAGATGTTACATTTTTAAACATCTTTATAATAATGCAGGTTCAGGTAATTACATTTTATAGCGTTTATCAAAAACATAACATTTTTATTAACATAGCATGTTTTATTAACACATGTCGTGCACGGGGCGAAGCTATGTTTACGAATATCCCCTTGTTGTCAACGTCAACGATGACGATTTGATTTGATAGTGTCACTGTGACATTTGACATGTATGCGATGGGAACGTGACGGAATTGATAGCAATAATTATGTCGTTCTTAATTTATTTTACTGTTAACTATGTAAATTGAATTATCGCTAGAATCCAATAGGCGTCATGTGTCCGTCGATCGCGGGGTGCGGGCTGTAGCGATGGAGGACGGGGGCATGAACCACTACGAACGACAGCTGTACACAGTGTTCAAAACGTTCGACGTAGATAACGCGGAGGCGCTGGACCGCGCGGCCGTGCTGCAACTGTGCGACGCCTTGCAGCTCGAGGCCCGCGGCGCCGCGCTGGTCGAGTCGCTGTTCGAGCGCCGCGGCGAGCGCGTCACCTTCGCCACCTTCCGCAACGGCCTGCTCGGCGTGCTCGGCGCCGAGCCCGCGCGCGAGCCCAGCGACGACGACGACTCCTCCGGCCGCGAGGTCGCGCCCAAGTTCGTGTTCGGCTCCAAGAAGTACGGGCGCCGCTCGCGGCCCGTCCGCGCCGCCGACGCCGCCGCCGCGCCGCGCGCCGCCTCCGCCTCGCGTCTCGACGCCGCCGCCGCCGCCGCCGACGCCGACGCGCGCCCGCGCATGCGCTTCCGGCGCAGCGCCTCCGCCATGGAGGCGCGCACGCCGCCGCCGCCGGACCTCCTCGACCACGAGCGCCGCATCGACCGCGCGCAGGCCGCCGCGCTGTGCCGCGACCTGCGCATGGACGCCATCGACCCGCGCCTCGTCGACCGCATCTTCGACGACGCGCCGGCCGAGGAGACGACCGTCGGCGAGTTCTTCGACCGGCTCAACGCGGCGCTGACGCCGCTGGCGGCGGGCGAGGCCTCGCCGCCCTCCGCGCCGCCGGCCGCGCCGCCCGACGGCGAGGACGACGCGGAGGCCGCCGTGACCGGCGAGGCGGTCGCCGAGGCCTGGGAGCGCGCCGGCGTGCGCCGCCCGCGCCGGCTGCTGGCCGAGCTGGGCTTCACCGCGCCCTCCCTGAGTCCTGCCGAATTGGAACGCGCGCTGGATGAAGAACTACGCGCGCTACCGTTACGAGAAGAGCGTGACGCGCGGCCGATATTGCAGCAGGCGGCGCTGGCCGTGAGCCGCCTGCGACGCGCCGCCGCCCGGTCGCGCGCCGCCGCCGCCGCCGCCGAGCGCGACAAGCTCCGCGCCGACCTCGCCGAAGCCAACCGACGCGCACTGATACTCGCCCAGGACGTGGACGAAAACCACGCACGGTTGGAGGCGGAGCGTCAAGCGGCGCTCCGCTCGCTAGAGACGCGTCACGCGGAGGCCGCACGCGTCGCCGCTAACGAAGCGGCAACCGAGCGAGAGCGAGCCGCCGCTATACGCGCCGAACTAGAGGCCGAATTGGCGCGACGGGGAGACGTGGAGGCGAAGTTGCGCGCCGAGTTAACGGCGCTACGGCTCCGATCGGAACAGTTGGAGAAGCGAGTTAACGCAGCAGAAGAACGCGCGTCGGCGGCGGAGCGCGAGCGAGTGCGGACGGAGGAGGAGGCACGGGAAGCGGCGGCGCAGGCGGCCCGCGAGGTCTTGGAGCGACGCGCGTCGAGCTCGGCGCTGGAGAGGCAGGTGCTGGAGCTGCGCGGCGAGTGCGCGCGGCTGCGGGACCGCGCCGACGAGCTGCAGGCGGGGCTGGAGGCGCGCGCCGCCGCCGCCGCCGCGCCGCCGCCCGCCGCCGCCGCCTCGTGGCGCGACGAGGCCGAGCTCGACGCCGACGCCGACGCCGCGCTCGACGGGATCGAAGTAAGCATCGACAGAAGCACCAACCCTGACGCCCTCGCACGATTCCGTACCCTCCGCTCTCCTGGCTTTTGACGATTTCCCAAATAAAACCCTATTGGATTGTATAAATTGTTAAAGGCATTTGGAATCCAATTTCCGACAATATAGGTCGTATTGTATTGTTTTAAGTATTCCAATAACCGTAAGGTTATCGAAATATCCCAACTGCAAATATGATTAGTATTTTGTAGTTTATGTAAATCATGACTAAAATTACAGTAGTCCTTGTGGCATATTCTTAATTATTGTCTAAATTCGAATTTGACAGAGTTATTTGCGTACTCATATACCTATCATAGGTGCAAATAACTATCTTATTAGCAATAACTATTAGCACTAACGTTATAACAATATTTTGGCAGACATGTGTGATTCTGATAAGAAAATATTTGAATAAGAGCCAAACGATGCATGCTAAATATTCGTAAATCGTTGAACTCTCGAATGACGTCTGCCGCATATCTACCTAACTCACATCCCATCCTTTCCCACAATAATCGCTGCATGTTCTTTCACCGTCACAATCACCCAATATGATGATGGCACCAATGTTGGACTCTAAGCATAAAAGCACCAGTGATGGACGCTTCCTACTTAAGCTGCGTTTCCACTTAGTCGTCTGAGCGAGCATTCACTTGTTCGTGGGCTGACGAATGAACATTTTGCTATATAAAATTTGTTTTCATCTACCCAAGAACGAACGAATGCTCGCGCAGAATACATTTTATTACTGCCCATAATTTTCAAGAATGTTGCCTAGTACTTGCCTCTGTCTTGTCTTAGTCCTGTCCTGTCGTTTATAAATACCTCGTGATTTGATTCACATAATTACCTGAATTAAACTGTCATCGGTTTATGTGTCTGAGTGTAAAATACAATTAAGTTGTTTGATTTGTTCCTAATTAGAAGCTTTACCAAAATAAAAATATTTAGAAGGCATCCAGCCTAGTCGTTAAAATATTCAGTTCGAAACCCGGTAAGACCATTTACTGCCATTTTAATTTTATGTGTTAAATTCTAGCAAAATAAAATAATTCAGATATGTTCCAAATGAAAAATGTAGCAATCTTTGGGGGAGGCCTATGTTCAGCAGTGTCTTTCGGCTGATATGGTGATGATTTTCCAAATTGAATAAATCATTACTTAAATTATTTACTTTCTTAATATTATAATACAAAAGTTGAAGTTGTTTATAATCGTAATCATAATATTTACAGGACTGTGACTCGCCGCCCAGCATTGAGCGCCTAGTGGCGTCGGACTCCGCCCGCCGCCTCCGCGCCATCGCCGACTCGCTCTCTCCGGCGTGCGAGCGCTGCGCGGCGGCGGCGGCGGCGTTGCGCGGCCTCTGCGCGCCGACGCCGATCCGCGAGTTGAACGACAACGCCGACGCCGCTTCACAGACGGAGAGTGATGACGCGAAGCGCCTTGAAGAGTTGCAACAGAAACACGAGGCGGAGAAAAATGACTTGAACAGCTTGATTACGTAAGTAAGATAGGAAATCTAGTACGTTTCTGAAGTCAACGTAAATATGCCCTTTAATGACAACACGTCATATAGATTGATCATGAATCGGAATTCATGATCAATTTCTAAAAAAATAGTGTCCTTCGTAATCTATTTTATGGTACCTACGCCTCTCAGAATGTGTCAGGGTATACGGTATAGGTACAGACTATCCAACTTGATCTTGAATGTGCGCGGGTTTTTCATAGAAAACTATACAATCGTGTTTTATAAAGTGAGTGGTTTTTTTATACTGACGGATACAACCGAGTTAAAACGCTATTGCATATTAAAACAATAACTTATGTAGGTAAATATTGTAAAAACAAAACAAAAAATCTTTGAAAGACCACGACACACCTTTTCTAGAAGAGAAGAACTGAGAGAAAACGAAACGAGCACTCGCGTTTACTAATAAAAATATCCTTTCATATTATTTATACACATCATCAACCTATCTCAGTCCACTGCTGGACGTAGGCCTCTCCTCTGAACTATGCATATAGACTAATGGAGACATGCTGGGCAAGCGGATTGGCGATCGCAGTAATGTGTCCACAGTACCACTATAATGACGCTGCTGACCTCTATTTTAACCGTTCAAAAAGACCATCTAACGTTTCGCACTGTTTGAATAACGACCCAGTATAGTGAATTATTATCCTGATGTTTCGGGCATGACGTTACACCCATGGTCACAGGCAGGCAGGTGTCGTTAAAATATAAGTGATAATACTTAGCGAAAATCTTTACAATATATGTAAAACAGTATCTCAATTATACAGATTCATGGTCTAATATTGGTACTCAGTATCTACATATGCTCTAGTTTTAAATCATAAATAGACGAATTACTATTACTTCAAATTATTTCTAAGCAAGCTAAGTAAGCTAGAACACGTAATTATCCGAAAAACTTACCACCATCTAGTTAAACCCATAAAGAGCAATCATTGTAATTAAGAAACGTTATTAAGCAGCAATAATTTCTGGTTTTTGAACATTATCCACATCAAACATTAGGTTTTAATTTAGTTAATTTACATAATACACTTTTTTGCCTCTGTTGCATTTATGGTATTGAGGGTGAATTAACTATAGGTAGGTACAGCTCCTTCCAGACCTCTCGCCCAACATAAACATTAACTTTGGTTGCGCAATCGTCATCTCTTGTATTGTCAGAAACTATCTCCAATTACCATATAAAGTAAAACATATATAAAAATAAAAGGTAATTTATTCACTAAAGTACACATACGCAGGACTCAACTATGAGAAAATGACAAAACACAAAAACTTAAGAATAATATACAGGACAGGGTGTATGTCTAATACAGGCGAAGCTCTTAACGGAAGTTAGTTTAGGACACAATAAGTATCTACATTCAGATATCTTTAACCCTTAAATGCATAGTGATGTATATATGCATCATGTATTCTTGACTCTATTGACAGCATGTCAAAATTCAAATTTGAATAAAACTTTGTCAAGGTCATGCATTTAAGGGTTAAGCTTTTACTTAAAATTAGAGAGTACGGTTTGGCTAGAATTTTACTTACCTACTTAAGGCATAGACTGAGAGAATTATACTGTCTCTTTCATACGCTAATATAACTATAGATACTAGTGGCAGTCGAAAAAAGGCGGCAAAATACCAAATTTGTGTTTAGCCTGGGTCATGTTTTATGATTCCTCTCCCCCATCGATTCTTTAACATATAGACCGCGCCCTCTAATTTCAAAATGGAGGTTTTATTGCGCTATAAAACATATGGTTAAGTCTTTGCTTCCGCCGATGTGTGGCACGCGACTTATGCAACGAGATTAGTCGCCCGTCGAGAGACGTCACGCGATCTAAATGGGTCGCCGCGTGAGGAAAATACTTACGATAAACGTAAATGTGTATATATGCATCAGACAACTGCACTTGGTACATTCCACGAAAAAGTCTATTTTGTCGGAAAAGTGACGGTAGCTATCATTACCTTAGAAATATATGGAAAGTGCGAGAATTCTCTATAAATACAAACAACACCTAGTTATAAAATTAAGATACACCAGAGTCACCAGAAATTGTAATCGTAATTTTCTTAGATGTACGTTAAGAAAGCCGTCACGTAACCGACATTCTTGTGGAATTTACGACTTGTCCAACTGCAGTCAAATTATTCAGAAATTATCGAGTTTAGGGTTTCATACTTAATCGCCTTTGAAATGTAACCCTAGGGTAAGATTAAGTACTTAGTGGTTTATCGTTGTGTCAATAATCAATATCCTTTGTCTCAGCAAAATAGTTGAAAAAGTTGAAATCAAACGTAATCCTAGAATTGCTGATGTTCAATTACTATGGATGCTACGGTGCTTTCCAATGGGCTCGTGGTATGTTTTTTTGCTATTATCGCAGTACAAAAAGGCATTCCTTCCTGCTCTTTCGGCATCTAGCAATTTTTCGAAATAGCTAACAATATTTAATTCTGAACTGTAGTGCCGTTTAAAGAAGAAACATTTTGTCAGCTTCTCACTTGTTTTTTTTACATTTTGGTTTTTAACAGTATCATGGACACCATGAATAAATTAAAAATAAAATAGTACATTACGACACTAGTGCAAAACACATGAAATGATGAATTTCCTTTTTGCACGTGTCTCGTACGACGTTTTTTTAGTACAGATGGCCCTCCGAAGTTTTGGACGTGACGTAAAATGACACACTTCTCGCACTTTAGAGCCTTAAAAAAGGCACCATCTGTATTAAAAAAATAAAATCATGATAGAATTGAATTGGAAAGAGATGAATTTTAGATTTGAGAACATAGCAGTGTTAATTCATCATTTTATTATAACAGACAGTCATAGAGCTAATATCATTAAAGTATTTTAAAGACAAACGGGTCTTAATCGCGTAAACTTACGATTAATTATATCCTGACGTTTCGGGCACAGGATATAATTAAACGTAAGTTTATGCGATTAAGACCCGTTTGTCTTTCAAATATGAGTGATAATCGTGAAAGTTTAAATCAATATATCATTAAAGTAGGTAGTAGTTTTTAAATATACCGTTTGAAATTGCAGTGAGTTAGAATCCAGCATGGAAGCCCTCCGGCTCGAGTACGAGCGCTGCGAGGAGTACTGGGCGGGCAAGATGGCGGACGAGCGAGCACTCGCCGCTGACGAGGCGGCTGCCAGTGACGCGCGACTGGCAGAGCTACTCGCGCGAGTCGCCGAGTACGAGGCGCAGTTCAAGCCGAAACTGCCCGCGCTGCACGAGAGCGAGCTTGAGCCGCAGTACGAGCAGCTCGCGCAGGTGAGCCACTCGCAGGCGAGCTACTCGCGCGAGTGAAAGCGATTTTGAAGGTTGAAGACTCGTCGTTTCAAAAAAAAAATAAGCAAATTATGCCTGATATTTGTTTATTAGTAAAGTCGTGAACAGTCGACACGCCGTCGGCGGCACATTAATTTGTTCTATATTATATCTAACTTATAAAATACTAAATTATAAGTCGATGCCTATTGCTGATATTCTGTTGTAGCCATACCTGACGAAGCCTGTGTTGCGGATGTTGATTGTGATTTAGATAATTGATTTTTAGAATTATAAGTCGTCTTAATAATAAAATATCCCCATATGTTTTACAGGAATTTGAAGCGTTCAAGCTAGAGGCGGCGCGTTCGTTGGCAGCGGCGCGCGCCGACGCCGACAAAATGCGGGAACTGCTCGAGAAGGCGCCGCCGCCGCCGCCGCCCGCCTGCCGCTGTCGACAGGTACCACACTACTCGCTCAGCTATGCTATTCTCTTATTGACACATTCGACGCTGTGTTCGTCAACGAGCTCGATGTCGAGACAGCCTTGTCTAAAATCCTAGCTGTTTGATTTGACATTAGGAATCGAGGCTGTGAGCGAGCTTGTGGGCGAGTTCGTCGCTGTTTTTCGTTAGAGAATACGAAGTTCATACATTAAACGTCAAACTTTCGACGCAATGTAGTTCCAGCTCACGCCGCATTCGTCGCCGAGCACTAGTGTCGTTTAAAGTACATTAGTGAATACCATTTTTAGGCTCGACGCTGCCGCAGCACTGACACAGCGCTGACAGCAAGGCGGTTTCCTTAGTGAATAACACTGCAGGGTGCCATCTGTGTAGTGGGGCAGGAGTAAACGGGGTACTAGGGACGGTTACGTCGTGCAGATTTCACTATGAATTTGAGGACGCAACCGAGGAATCGCGAAAAAATCTCTTGATTATGAGTCTATTGAACCTTAATTTACGACAAATATTCTATAAATCAACTTTTAGCATCGGTGTGAATATGCGTCATTAATAAATAATAAATAAATATCTTGGACATATTACACAAATCAACCTAGTCCCACGGTAAGCTCAATTAAGGCTTGTGATATGGGTACTAGGCGACGATATATATAATAGATAGATACTTAAATACATAGACAGCTATGACCAAGGAACAAATATTTGTGATAAATAAATACACCAGGAACCTCCAGCTTCGTAGGCAGGGTCACTACCAATACCAACTAGGCTACGGAGGCTGTCATTTTGATAGGTATTTTAATTAAAAAGTACTATTGGTATGATGTACTATAAATCGATTATAATCTTTTCCTTTCATAATAATGAATGTAAGTTCATTTTTGAGAGAGGTTTTCCAATATTCTGAATATAAGGATACGTCAAATATGTTGACCTCATTTATAAAGCAAATAAAATGACGATATGAGCGTTCATGCGTTATAAGTGCTTGTAATTGCGCACAATTTCGACACTTATACAGGTTTGGCAAGTGGTAATGATGAACGTGATTGTTTCAGAAAGCCGCGCCGACGCGAGCCGCGTCCGACGGAGACCAGCCGCCGACGCCGGGTCAGTACTACACACTACAACTACTACACCACACACTACAACTACTACACTACAACACCACATACTACACACTACAACTACAACACCACACACTACACACTACAACTACTACACCACACACTACAACTACTACACTACAACTACAACACCACACACTACAACTACTACACTACACACTACAACGACTACACCACTCACTACAACTACTACACCACACACTACACACGACACATCTATATGCGTAGCCAAGCTACCACTCGCTAACCCTGTTTCTTATTAGTGGGATAAACACTGTTAGTTACCATTCGTTCACAATTGAGCGTCAGCGATCGACATCTCGGCTACGCACCCTGTTATGGTTTCGATTAATGTATACGAAGAAAAATGTAGTAGCGAATGAATATATCTCTCTACTGATATTTAGACAGAAGATTACCAGCAGATTCGAATTTGGTCGTAAATTATATTCACTTTATTTTAATACTAGCAGTTACCCGCGGCTTCGCCCGCGTACTAATATCTTTACACTGCGTATTTATGTTTTCCCGCGATCATCTCGCGTTTGGCTTCACCGATTAAGGCGGGCGGTGATTTCGTTCGCATTTTTTTACGGTCGTATTAAAGTTACGACCTAAATTCAAGATCGAGGCGACCTTTTCTTGCAATTCTGACGTCAGATTCCATATGAAGAACTTTTCGGCTTCTCGGGACCTATTTTTATCAAGATCGTCTTGAAGCTCTAGAAATTTAAATGGTGACAGTTTCTATCACGACTTGTATTTACGACTTACGTTATAAAAAACTTCTTGTATCCACAGATATACATTTTTATTACTATCGTGTTAAAACTCAAGTAGTTCAAAATTTTCAGGAAATGTTTTAGCACACCTGAAAAGGAACATACAAAATTTGAATCTGTAGAATCAGAAAAACATAAAAACGATACTATAATTTCCAACCTTATCACACCATAACAGAGGAGATGGTATTTCACGTCCGCCTCGTTAGATTTTAAAATCGTTATTGCCGTGAACAGCGACTTGATAAAAGATACCCATAATTGTTTTTTTACTTTCTACCCTTTTTACCCCTTTCAAGGGTTGAATTCTCAAAAATGCTGAAACACGTCTTTACTCGTTTATGTTTAAGAATACTCCTGTGAAGTTTCGGATGAAATAGTTAAAAAATCAAGTTATCTATTAAAACTTTGGATCCCCGTTGCACCCCCTGGATTCTGGTTTAACCTTTTTAGAGCACCCTTACATAACCAGAAATGAACTAAAACAATTAAGCTTTATTGAAGTTTTTAGAATTTTACCATCACACCATAACAGGGTAGGTACATAGTATTTCACGCCCGCAACGTTAGGTTTTAAAATCGTTTGTTTACTTGTTTTCGTGATGTACGACCCGCTAAACCATAAAAACGATACCCAAGTTGATTTTTTCTCTTAATTACCTTACCCCCTTTTAAACCTTTCAGGGGTTGAATACTCAAAATTGATGATACACTTCTTTAAAGAATTTAGATTTAGATTTTTTTTTGGTGTGTATTCTTACTCAAACTCTGTTGCTATGTAGTAAATGACATATGTATTACACATGATGTTAAAATATTTTCATTTTTTTTTAAATATATTTATTTTCAAAACTACAATTTATGTACATAGATTAAATCTAACTAATCTACTTAACCTAACCTATATCTAAGATTGGCCCTTGTGGCATTTTACCGAGGATGCTGGCGGCATTTCCTCGCTGTATCGCAATACATAAATACCTATTTTCATTAAAGAAACTGTCTTTTATAACTATTATATTATTACTGTCTTTTATTACACGAATACAAATTACTAACGGTCGAATTTAAATTAGTTAGATTTAAAGTAGTTATAATATAAGATTTAGTTCTAAATTATATTTGATAGATTTTAAAACAAAAGAAAGTAGCAAATTTCAACAATTAAGGTTTTATTCGTATTTATGTAGCTCGTGTACAATAAAGAAATCGGTCGCAAATTCGCAATACAATTATGGTGTCACGTAACATATCAGGTTCGGGCGGCGACATGACGCGGCGCAGCGCGTCGGCGCCGGGAGTCGGCGTCGGCGCGGCCGGTGCGGGCGGCGGCGCGAGTGTCGGCGGCGGCGACGCGGTGCTCACGCACGATCACAGGACAGTGAGGGCGCCGCTCCCGCAACATCCGGTAAATATCTATGCTATAAGAATATCCCTCGCAGCCCGCTCATTATGGATTGGACTAATGAATGTAACAACTCGCCTACCCTCCACTTACAATATGAGTATTACTTGCCGCAAGTCATTAATGAGGGTAAGGCAACTGCCAGGTAGAACCAATCTGGATTTCTACTCGAGGGTATAAAAGGCGGTGAGCCTGCTCGGGACGGACACTTCGTGTCTGACTTTGATCTAAAGTGTTTGTGTGAGATAATAAACGTAGTGATTCTGATTGCGAACTACAGTGTTATTACTACCTCCCGGATATTCCCCACACCCAAGTGAAGGTTTCATGAATG
>JALPQI010007575.1:0-52514 GCA_025490895.1 Thaumatotibia leucotreta | reverse complement strand
GGTTGAAACATCCATTTTAAAGCCTTTGGATGTTGTGAGTGTTGTGTGTAGACCTAGTGACAACCCTAGCCTAGAAGTGAATAATCAAGATCAAGTGCGGGTAGTTCGAAAAACCCGCGCAGCTCGAAGGTGTTGATACATTCTCTCGCCAGTCTGCCTGCGACCACGGGTGTAACGTCATGCCCGAAACGTCAGGATATAATTAAACGTAAGTTTACGCGATTAAGACCCGTTTGTCTTTAAAATATGGCTGCCATTTAATTATCGTTGGCACAAAAAAAAAATTGTATGGTAATTTATCGATGAAATTGATTGTAGTTTAAGCCCTTAAAAGCTCCGACACCGCTAACCAAACACCCTGTATGTTAGAACCACACTGTTTGTAGTAATATACAGGGTGCTCGCGAGGATACCGAAAGATTTTAACTATGCATTCTAGACATCAAAATAAACAAAAAATATTATGAGACCTAATGTCAAATTCTACAAAAATGAAAACTTTCTTTTCTTTTTTTTGGACTTTTTGAATACTTTTTAACATTTTCAATACTTTTTATCGTAACAACAATTTGTTAAAATTATTTTCTTAGGGACAGGTTTTTTCGTCAAGTCTATTCTTATTTTTTGATTGTCAGGCAAAAGGTGTGGTAATATTAGAACACTGTGGTAGCATTGTAATCAAAAAGAAGTTTTATGACGAGTTACGTCGAAAAACTTTTTTTGAAGAAAGGCTAATTATCTCTAGGATCAAGCCGAATCCAGGAAATTTAATGTAACATTAAATACTCTAAATACGCTCAGCAATTCAGCATTAAAATCTTTTGCTTTCCTCGCGAGCACCCTGTATATCTCTTGTAAGCGTTTACTCGATACCTAAAATACACTCTTACATTAGTGTGAGCAGGTATGAGCGTGATGGACTGCCTTTTTTATGTATCGAGTAAACGCTAGCATAACCGTTACTTGCCAACTCATGGTAAGTGTGCGTAACACAATTGGCTATGTAAAGTTTTCTGAAGATATGAATATTATATTTTTCCCTGATAGCCTTTGTTTTAAGGTCCAAAAAAATGCGGCTCTTTTATTTTTATGTCCTATAATTTGTTAACAATCTTTTTTTAAGTGAGTGCGATGACATTTGTTCAGTTTTATGGCTGAACAGAGCCTAATGCTATCGTTTGCAACAAGTATATTGAAAAAATAAATGATAGAATGACACGAGTGACGGATAGAATACCTACGGAACCAGCGCAGAACAGCCGCGCTGCGCTCGCGCACCTGAGATGGAACAATTCGGCGCCGCTCCCACGATAATGAGCCCGATATTCTTTGACCTGATCGTTAATACGGTGACTTTGTTCTGGGAAATGCCATTGCACTTGCGGGGCCATGGTTTATAGTACTATAGTAGGACGCGGGAAAAGTGAAAAAGCCAAACGATGACGATAGAACGAAGGTAGGTAATAAGGTACCGGCCCTTTTTTTGTCAACCCAGAGGAATCCGTTATGGATATTACTCGGCCCGGGAGAAACTGGATGATTATGTTCGACTCTGACGTCTCTGACGCCTGGGGTGTTCCACCGGTCGCCCTTTGTACGGGGTTTCGGGAACGCTACTGCAAACCTCTTAAACCCCGCGAGCGTTGCCCTTGCGGACTGCTTATGCAGCCTACTTTACTGTCCAAATAGCACCTCGGAACACTTGAGGGCAAGGTACCGACACTACCGACTATGTACCAACTGCCAAGACAACAGATCATATTATTTACCACAGTAGCTTGTAAATTATGGATATACAAGTATGTATCCCCATAGTTTTTAAAATTCTAAAATGTTTTTATTTATTTCATAGTTTAGTTAATCGAGTGCGGCTCTTCTAAATAGATTTTAGTATACTATTCGCGCTGTGAGTTTCTGTCCATCCCACTCATACTCAAGTGTTGATGAAAGTGAGATAGAAAATAAGTAAGTGGGATAGAAAGTAAGTCTACGTTAAACTTAAATTTTTTTATGATGTTTGCGGCCTGGACGAATCGTGTATACCTACTCTGAGGAAATTGTCAAACCACAAAAAAAATATGCACGTAAAGATACTTACAAACTCAAACATGTAAATAAGTAGCTGTACTTACCTTGATAGGCTGTAGGTACTTTATACATGATATTTATTTTTCAATTTCTGTATTACGTCAGATTGCTCCATTTCTCGCTCATTTTCTAGTAACACGTATATTGTATCTACATAGGTAGATATCTATTATTTATCAATTTTCCCACACCAATTGAGAATAGTAGGGCACCTGATTCCTCTATTAAATCACACGTTGATACCGTGACGTGTTAGCGCAGGCCCCTTAACTATCTCCATCCGTGCCAATGATGTATGGCGTAATGGCGTATTATACTTCTCAAGGGCTACGTTCAAAGTGTTAAATTTGCCCTTAGATACTTAGTGTTCGGAAAGTGAAGGCATGTCGGATAGAAAGGCTTTTTCCCCTCACTAGCTCGTAAAGTGCTCGTTTATCCTTTAATACGAACGTGTAAAAACGCATATTATTCACTTGTGTGGCAAAGTAATGACGTTGGTTTTGGAATAACAAAACGTAAAATGCTCATGGAAATTGTTCCATATTAATGATAATTAAATAATTTGTTTGAGAATTAGTGTAAAATACAAACCTTTATATAATATGATGATTTTAACATATAAATCCTAAAATTCCATAAGTAACAATTGTTTTAGTGAATCAATCAATCAATCAATCAATCATTATTTATTTGCAATAGAACATAACTAAATGCATGCAAATACAATTTTAAAATGTTACACAAGAAAATCAACAAAATATAAAACAAGCATAACAAAATTATAAATGAAATAAATATACTTAGCCTAGAATATCACAGTCAGAAATGTCAGAATCACAAAATTATTAAATATTACAATAAATAATTTAAAATGTACATGTCACATAATGAATGATGATAAGATGACTAGATGCAATCACAAAACGCAGAAAATGTCAACGTCAACATTGTCAAAGAATATTATAGCTTATAATCTTTATTTACCGACTCGAACACGCATAAAAATAGTAAACTAAACAACTTTCAGGGTGTTCTGTTATAATTTTGTAAAAATAATGAATGTGAATGATTTAATAATGCATTGGCGTTGGTGTGCAACTACAGGAATGTGTTAAAATCGTGCTGCGTTTACTTTTTCGTGCTAAGTTTACTGCGACAAAATCTTGCATTAAATATATGATGCATTTGGAAAATTATTATCACTAAACCGATGATGATTGTAATGTGAACAAATAATTACCTTTTTTGAGTTTCCTCGCTATAGTGAGGGGAAAAGTTTTGTGTTACACACGGGTGCAAATGTATTTTACGTCTCGTATGTTAAAACACTTGCTGCGCTCAGGATTCTATTTTAGAACCACTCGCTTCGCTCGTGGTTCAACTATAGAATCCTTTCGCTTGCTCGTGTTTCAATTTCATACTCGCGGGTAAAATACAACTTTGCACCCTTGTATAACAAATAACTATACTTCTGTCACACGACGACGATGTAACAATTATTGTAAGATTGGCGTTCGCAGTAGTAGGTCCATTATGATTATGATGATGCTGATTGATATCAATCTTCAATAAATGGTCAGTGATACTTCAATCCCTTAGTCTACCCTCACGAAACCCACGTGAAAAGTTGAAGACACCTAACAATGCAGTGTTTTACGGAAAGTTCATGGTAAGTGCGGCTAAGTCCGGCATATTTTATTTTGAAGGAAAGTCCGTCATATGCGTCTTATACTGTTCAATTAGGGTCGGAAATCAGTTGATAGACGGACTTTCCTGATAGACGGTCTTACCCGCATTGCCCTATTTATTATCAACCCTTACGGTCTTATTCCATAGAACTTGTTTGGTTGTTGAGACAGGCGCCGAGGTATAAGTCACAAGTCAAATTTCACGATCGTCGATTGTTGGTATCATTCATAATAATCCGCAATATGAAATACATAGACTGAGAAGACTGAGAATTTTCTCATGAAATTGTCCAGTTATTCTAGGTTATTTTGAAAATGTTCCGCAAATCGCAAGATTTAGTAATAACTTTTTATTAAAACGACTGGCATCAGATTTTCCAAAGAGGAAACTCGATCTCATTAGGATTATAGGTAATCCCATTCCCCACAGTTTTTTCCTTTCCCGAAAGGCGATGCGTAGGTTAATATCACACGATCTATCATAAGCCTGTTTGTAAACAACTTACTCACACGCTCCATTAGTAAATAGACCACACTCGTCCCCGCCGAAGGCCGCAGGATCGCGGTCCGCGGAGGCCGGAGGAAAATGATCCGGAAGAGAAACGCGTGCGCATCGTGGGGCGAGTATGGCGATATTTTCGGAAGCTGTTTTTTCCTTAACGTTTTAGGAAATTTTCGGCTGAATGCGCATAACTTATCTCTTATCTTTCCACACTGTGTACACTACAATACTACAAGATGACTATATAGGACAAAACATTATTGCAAATGGCTTTTGATGATGCTGCCGGTTTTATCGTTTATCGTTCTATGCGTCACTTTCGAACTAGCATAGGGTACTTGTTGAGTGATAAACAATGGACCATCATAAGTCTACTAAAGCTTAGGTACTGATTCATGATACATAAATAAATAATCTTTCATCTGGAACATATTCATTTTGAATGTTTAAATTTAATATATATACTCGTAGGTACCTATATAAAAAAATACAAATTTAAATAACAAAATTAAAGTGCCGAAATAGTTATTTGTTATACAAGGGTGCAAAGTTGTATTTTACCCGCGAGTATGAAATTGAAACACGAGCAAGCGAAAGGATTCTATAGTTGAACCACGAGCGAAGCGAGTGGTTCTAAATAGAATCCTGAGCAGCGAGTGTTTTAACATACGAGAAGTAAAATACATTTGCACCCGTGTGTAACACAAAACTTTTCCCCTCACTATAGCGAGGAAACTCAAAAAAGGTAATTATTTGTTCACATTACAATCATCATCGGGTTAGTGATAATAATTTTCTAAATGCATCATGTATTTAATGCAAGATTTTGTCGCAGTAAACTTACCACGAAAAACCGGCCAAGTGCGAGTCGGACTCGCGCGCAAAGGGTTCCGTACCATTATCAATTTATTATTAAAAAAATACAGTTAAATCAACCTACCTCAAAAACTATAGGAGATAATTGAATCAAACCAAAAATCGTTGATAGAGTTTATTAATGTGCATAACATATTTTTTTTAGAATTTTATATCGCGTAGTTTAAAAAATAGAGGGGGGGGGACACATTTTTCATACTTTGAGAGCTGATATCTCGAAAACGATTTGCTTAAATAAAAATGAGATTTATAAACCTTCATATCATTTTCAAAGACCTTTCTATTAATACCCCACACGCTTATATACAACTAAATTTTTTTTTCTATCCCTCAGTTACATGTATGGAGGGCCCCCACCCCAATGGTTTTTTTTACAATTTAGTATCATAATCCTATAGCGGTTCATACAACACATATTCTTACCAAATTTCGTTACTGTAGCATTTATAGTTTCCGAGTAAATCGGCTGTGACAGACGGACAGACGGACAGACGGACATGACGAATCTATAAGGGTTCCGTTTTTGCCATTTTGGCTACGGAACCCTAAAAAAAGTAAACGCAGCACGATTTTAACACATTCCTGTAGTTGCACACCAACGCCAATGCATTATTAAATCATTCTCATTCATTATTTTTACAAAATTATAACAGAACACCCTGAAAGTTGTTTAGTTTACTATTTTTATGCGTGTTCGAGTCGGTAAATAAAGATTATAACCTATAATATTCTTTGACAATTTTGACGTTGACATTTTCTGCGTTTTGTGATTGCATCTAGTCATCTTATCATCATTCACTAAAACAATTGTTACTTATGGAATTTTAGGATTTATATGTTAAAATCATCATATTATATAAAGGTTTGTATTTTACACTAAATTCTCAAACAAATTATTTAATTATCATTAATATCGACGGTGGAAAGGAGAAACCTGTTAAGCGACATTTTGGTAATTGTCCAGGAGAGCGTTTTAAAGTTTTATTTTTAGGAAAAAAAATCGTATCACTATCTGTGGCCGCTTTAGAGACTTGTGATCTTTGAACGTACTTTGTCAAATTGTCATATCTATGAAATAGTAATAACGTTATTTCAATAAACTTGGAACCTTCTGAAATAAATGTCGCTTAATTGATATTGACCTAAGAATTCTCCGAAACGAGCCTTTAAGCGACCCTACGGTTTATAAATATAATTATTATAGTCAGAAAAGTGTCGCTTACAGGGTAAGGTAATTTGTATGACATGCAATTAACCGACAACAGTAGCACTTGAAAAAAAAAACTTAAGCGACTATGTTTATAAATATGTGTATGCTTAAGTGACACTGTCTAAATTTTAGTCAATAATTCCGTCGCTTAACATCCCTGTCTTTAAATTTGACCACTATTTCATTATACCTTAAGCAACATTGAAGTCGTCAGATCTCAGTATTACTTGGCTTAAACGACGCAGAAAAAAAAGCCGGTTCCGTCGATATATAAAACTCATTTTTGACCAAAATGTCGCTTAAAGGGTTTCTCCTTTCCACCGTCGATATGGAACAATTTCCATGAGCATTTTACGTTTTGTTATTCCAAAACCAAGATCATTACTTTGCCACACAAGTGAATAATATGCGTTTTTACACGTTCGTATTAAAGGATAAACGAGCACTTTACGAGCTAGTGAGGGAAAAAAAATATACGTCTGTTGGGTCCCACCTCACCCTATTTTACAGTAGGTACCTATCTACTGCTTCAGATTTTTTTTTGGTTAAAAATCGATCTCACGAGATGGCGTGTTACGTGAACGTTACGCCGGAGTTCAAAGCCCTCTTTCGGCAACGACTATTTATTATTTTTCTACAAAAATGTATGTCGACCAGTTACACCTTTAGTTTAAGGGAAAGTGGATTAGAATTGTAACGGAATTTGTGTTAAATATGTACCTAAATATAGGTGGCATGGGAAAGCTTAAAAATAAGAATAACTTCATGTATTTTCAATAATATAGATAGGTAATATACATTATTAGTATGACTCTATTTACCACGTTTTAAATTATTTATTGAGAACCCGATATTTCGGCACTGTTGCCAATGCCACCTTTACGTAGTAGTAGATTTTTTTTCCTCTCTCTTGATAATGTCAGACGATTCGAAAATGCTTATTAATAAGCTTACTTGAATAAAGAATAGTTTGACTTTGATTTTGAGTCAGGTAATAGGAGATATGCAAGTAAGCAGGTATTATAACTTTAATTTTATTAACCGACTTCAAAAAAGGAGGAGGTTCTCAATTCGACTGAATTTTTTTTTACTCATAAGCCATACTTACATAACAGTACGTATCGGGTTTGGTATCTATAGTGGAAAAGCATAACTCCTTAAATAGAGTTGATACCTATACGTACGGTACATAATTTGGCTCAAATTGTAGTATCATACGTAATAATAAAGTTATGGTTTAAGTACACGATTACTCATATTTTTGATAGCTTGTCCATTCAACCAAGTTATTTGCCTTACACTTCTTTTCTTCATACAAATGGTCTCGTTGGCACCAAGTGGGGGTCTGAATTGTCTGATGACGGGATCTTGGAGAAATCGGTTGAAATATTTTTTTTTATTTGGTGATAATTTGTTGCCTAATACAGATCATACCTATTCACAAATTATTAGGTATGTATGGAGATCAAATATTGAGATAGCTTCTCATTAAACACACAATAACGGCAATCGATTGCGTTGTATAACACGTGCTTTCACCTTCACTGAATGTAATGCGTGGTAGCTATAACACTGATGCATGGCTGCAATTGTATATAAATATAACTTATGTTCACGAAAGCGCAACCCTGTGACATAAGTGCCTAGGTATTACATATCTACGTATTTGACGCTTTGCTGAAAGTGGGCTGGTATTACGGTCAAATCGTACATCATTTTACCCTAAACTCGCAAATCAAGTAGTATCGCTGCATTTTTGGTATGTTGTTTAGACACCACAGGGCAGTATAAAACCACATTTTGCAAGCAAAAAAAGTTGTACTAGCTGCGTAGTACGTGAAATACTGCGAAATTTACGGCCATTTTTTAGTTTCTGATTTTTATTTAAAAAACCTTATATATTTTGATATCCTATGTTATTAAACGTTTAAAGACTAATACATTTCCAACAAGTTGAGCTAACATGCATTACCGTAGGTCTTATAGTTTCAGAGATTCGAGACTTTAAAAAGTACTCCTTTTTGTAAACTAGATAAAATACTGTGTTTTGCTAACGTTTTCAGCTTAATATCGCCTCACCTAATTATGCTATGAAAAATATGCAATAATGACCTTATAGCGCACTTAATACTCTTTAATTTAAGGGTAAAATCAGGTCAGTGAAATTTGTAGTTGAAAGTATAAACGCGAAATTCAAAAGGCAGGAGGCCCGCTATTTATGTTTTTCATACAAATCGCAAGTCGAGTTGCAAAGCTGCAATTTTGGTATATTATAAAGGCCTTATAGATATATACGAAAATGGATATTACAAGAAAAACAAAAACATAATTTGGGCATAGGACGTAAGAAACGGAAAAAAAATCGGATTTTTTTTAGTTTTTGACGTTTAACTAAAAATCTATTAACTTTTTGATACTAATTGCTATAAAACTAAGAAAGAACATTAAATTTGAAAGGATTTGAGCTACGATGTATCACCGTAAGTGATATATATTTTGAGATACGACATTTCAAAAAGTACCCTTTTATCAAAACATAAACAAATTTTAGGCTACGATTTCAAAAAGTACCCTTTTATCAAAACATAAACAAATTTTAGGCTACGTTAAAGCTTTTCACTAAATATTGGCAAAACGTTCGCGCTAAGGAAAAAAAAGTAATTGTAGATAAACTATATTAAATTTTAAACAAATTGAGCCGATAACATTTACTGTAAGTCTTATAGTTGGGGGTATACGAGGCTTCAAAACATGCATTTATTTTCTTAACTTAATGAAGGGCACAAATTGAAATGTCTTATCTCTAAATCTATATAATTTAGGGTAATGCAAGGTAGCTCAAATTCTTTCATTTAATATTCTTTCTAAGTTTTGCAGCAATTAGTATCAAAAAGATAACAGTTTTTTAATTAAACGTCAAAAAGTAAAAGAAGTCCAATATTTTTCTAGTTTTTTTTCGTCCTATGCCGAAATTCCTTTTTTGATTTTCTTGTAATATGCATTTTTGTACGTCCTTATAGGGCCTATATAATTTATACTAAAATTGCAGCTTTGCAACACGACATTTGTATGAAAAACTTAGATAGCGGGCCTACTGCCTTTTGAATTAGGTACCGTCAACTGGGGTGCATAGGGATGGCGAGGTGAATAGGGACAAAAACCGGAAACGACATTTACTTCATAATATCTTTAAAACTTCTCCACACGCATTTGCTTGTGCGTTACCAAATGAAAGTAGATTATATACTGATGCCAATGGCAACACTGGACAGGCATGAAGGTAGCGGTAGGTGGTCGAACTAACAGTTCGAAGTTGACGTCTCCAGTGACCCGTTCAAATGTGCTCCGGGAGTCTTTAAAAAAATTATGTTTTTAAACAAGTTAAGCAGTGCCGGCAGTTATAAGGAGATTAACCGTGTATTAAAGAAGGTGTTTATGTCACGGTAAGTTGAAATTATCTTTGTTTCAATACCAAAAGTGCGAAAACAAAAACATAAGCAAGTTTTGAAAAAAAACAGAGGTTTATAGGGACGCTTTGGGGGTCGATAGGGACGGCTTGAGGGGTGGATCGGGTCGGCTTTGACAGTTAATAGGGACGTAATTAGTTCAAATAAGGACGATAAAGGGTGTATTGGGACAGGGCTGCCAAAATTATTTTTATGATTAAATTAATATATGTTTCGTGTTTTAAGTACATAAGTAGGTACCTATTACCAATTTACTTACTTTATTAACCAACACCTACAACCAATTGACTTCTTTAACAAACATTTAAATGAGTGAATTTCGGAAGGTTTGCTGACACTGGCTTTAAGTTTTTTTTTTAAGTAATTTGTTATTTTACGGTAAGTATAGGAAAACATGGCGAGGAAACCGGATTAATCCTGATTAGGTTATTTTTACCCTCTAAATTTGAAGGCAGTTGCTTTCGTAAAAATTAGTTCCTACGCCTCTTACCCACGTTATACATGTATATGTATTACTTTCTTGTATTAATTTTGGCAGCTCAGCCTTGTTATTATAACTTGTTGTTTTAGAAGGTGTTTTTATTTGCTACAAATTATTAAACAATTTTTGTTACCCGTATTATGAGTGTCAGTGTCACTGGCCATTATTTGATAAAAGATTGATGATGGGCAGCAGCGTCATCATAGTGGACACATTACTGCGATCGCCAATCCGCTTGCCCAGCGTGGCGATTATCGGCATTTACCTCCTTATGTGTCTATACGCATAGTTAATAGGAGAGGCCTGCGTCCAGCAGTGGACTATCATAGGCTGATGATGATGATGATGATTCTGAATGATTACCTACAGTGATCACCCACAAGTACATTGTAAATAAAAGCTTTGTTAAATGCAGGTATTTTTATTCATATTAATCATATGCCATCCTATTTCCATAGTTATTGTAAGTTTTGCATTACCTACTTACTGGAGAGAAAGGTACCTGGGTACGTACCTGTAAGCTTATTATTTTTGTGACAACCCTAGCCATTTTTCCCTATTGGTCCCTTATTCGTTGCTATTGACCCCGTATGCAGCCTGAATAGGGACGGCCGGTTTTTTTGAAAAAAAGGGGGTTTAGATTGATTCTATCGTAATAAAACTCTCATAAATAGGATCTCTAACATAAGATTAAAGTTTTGAAACCATAACATTGAGCTCGTTCGTGGCAATATTCCGTTAAAATCTTACTCAAAGTTCAAAATTGTCCCCATTGACCCCGGTTGACGGTACTTACGCGTTTTTATTTTCAATTACAAAATTTGCTAACATGATTCTACCCATTAACGAAAGAATATTAAGTGCGCTATAAGCTCATTATTGCATGTTTTTCGTAGCATAATTAGGTGAGGCGATATTAAGCCGAAAACGTTAGCAAAACTCAAAATAACGCTAGTTTACAAAAAAGAGTAGGTACTTTTAAGAAGTCTCGAATCTCTGAAACTATAAGACCTACGGTAATACATGTTAGCTCAACTTGTTGGAATTTTTAAACGCTTCCTTACATATAATGTCAAAAAACGTAAGGTTTTTTTTAATAAAAATCAGAAACTGAAAAATGACCGTAAATTTCGCAGTTTTTCACGTACTACGTAACTAGCACAATTTTTTATTGCTTGCAAAATGTGGTTTTATAGTGCTCTATGGTGTCTAAACAACATACCAAAAATGCAGCTATACTGCATGCTTTGCGAGTTTAATGTAAAGTTTGACCGTACTATGGTTCGAGAACGGTGGCGTGAAATTGGGGAGGCCTATGTCCAGCAGTGGACTGCGATAGGCTGATGATGATGATGATGATGATGGTTCGGTGATTGTATGTATGTAAATTCTTTATTGTACACAAAACAGGTAAAATACACATGTAGGTATACAAAAAATTTTACAGGTATAAACGCGAACTTATCCCCGTTAGTTTATGCTGTTAGGGATTTCTTCCAGTTAACGAAGGTTTGAGTGAAGGAGTTGTCTATAGGAATATAAAGCAAAATATAGACAAACATACCGTGTACAGTGGTGAATGTATTTGAGTAATACCAAATACTTAACTGTTATATACCAACTAAGATAAACTCATACATCCAATGCACATATAACTAATTAAATACAGGATACATGTACCTACGTACATATACTAAACATCAATAAATAGGAATACTCAATCAATTCACAAAATGTTGGAGAGCCACAACTTTTTCAGATTGTTCTTGAATGACACTACAGACTGGAATTGTCTGAGGGACAATTATTTATTTCATATCTCAAAAAGATTAATAATTGTACATTATTAATGATGAGTCATGATTTTTTTACGTTATCTGTAATATATTTCTGCCATGGCTTTAATATATTATTATGAAAATTAAAAATAATGGCTTATTTATTACGCGAATGCAGTGGCCAAAAACAAACGCGACAACACATAAATAGTTATTTAAGATACAAGTGAAGAGAGTACCTAGGCATTTTTCAGGACGAGTGTCGGTGCCTATAAAACACTAGCTAAACGAGTGTTTTAATAAGCGACAAGAGTTAAAAAAACACGTTCATTTCAACATGTGTATCATTCAACATTTTACAATGCATTATGCGAGGAAAACCAGACTATCTCGGCAGTACCATAAGTTTACCCTTAAAAGAGCACTTTCTGAGCACATCGATTGTAAATTAACTTGAGTGATTTTGACCTGGATCGGCTGTAACTTATTTCAGCACAATACAATACATGCTGGATTTCGTTATGACCTATTTTATTAAAAAATAAAGGAAGTTCTTTGATTTTTTAAACATAAACCGGGCACATTAAATTACGCATTACACATTAAAAAGATATACCTAGGATAGGTAGGTTGAGTTCTTCGAATATGAAAACGCGATACAAAAGGAAACGGCCGATCGAATGATAGAATTGCTTCGCAGCAGCCTCGGCTATGTTCCTGTAGCTATAAAAAAGTTTTTAATCGTATATTAAATCGTTTCATCATCATCATCAGCAGCCTATATTAGTCCACTGCTGGACGTAGGCCTCTCCTATTAACTTTGCGTATAGATGCATTAGGAGGTAAATGCCCATAATCGCCACGCTGGGCAAGCGGATTGGCGATCGCAGTAATGTGCCCACTATGATGACGCTGCTGCCCATCATCAATCTTGTAGAATGGTCACTGACACTTCAATCCCTTAGTCGACTCTTACGACACCCACAGGAGGAGTTGTTGGGGTGGTGACAAATGTATTCTTATTGCCGGCACCACACGGCTTTCTTCTTTTTTATTAAATCGTTTAAGGAGTCGTATCTATCAATTTAGAATTTCCTTCATCTATCTACTTATCATTTAGAATCACAAGCCAAAAATGTTTAAAGATTGTACCGGGGTAACCTATAACTTTACCTACATTTACTATGCATATGTTCTAACCACGATTAAATATTAAAACCTATACTAGCAGCGTTCGCTCCAAATGAAGATCCTCTGAACGGATCCAAAGAAATCCAGCATTTTTGATTTAGGTACCTATTTATAATACCTCTACATAATCTTCAGGCGAAAGACAGCTTGCTTACTATTTCTCAGTTGACTTTAAAACTAAAAGGTTCAATGTGGGGCAATATAATAAATTTCAGAACCTTGTTAATAGGTACATATCAGTACGAGTCGCAGAAGTCATGGTCAACGACTTTTTGTATTAAGAACTTTTAAGCAAATATTTTTACCAATTTAACAATTCAGAGCCCTCTATTGTGTATTATGAGAATAACAACATATCCAAGCCATCTAGTGGTGAGTAGTACGTAACTTTAGTCATCTAGTGAGGAGTAGCAGAACTATTAGAAGTTTGGTGTTGTCAGAGCACCATAGGTACCGCTAGAGGGTAGTGTCAGCAAACGGTACAAAAAAAAAACTAAATTGTTGATCTGCATTTCCTATTTCATTAGACGAATCGGAGAAAAATCATCACAAGATCGAAAGCAACACATTTTTATTGGGACGGCTTGCTTTACGTATAATATTTAATAGTTTTATGAATACAACATAACATAGACAGTCAAGTTAACCCAAAACTTAGTTTATTTTATGTAGTTGGTTGGTAGCTCGATGATTGTCTTTAGTTTATGGTGCGATCACCGCTTGTGACAGTTCGTGTGAGAAAAATTGGGAATTATGAAGTAAAACATTTTTTCAAATATTGTGTTTAAATGACAGCAGGAAAAGAAACGATGGGGTAAGTTTCATTCCGTAGTTTATACCAATTTTAATTTATAAATTTATTTTACCTTACCGTAGGCATTAGCTAAGATAGGTAATTCATTTCTAATGCTCCTTGGCATTTCGAGGGAGGGGATGCATTTTACCCATGCGTAGGGGTATTTTAAATTTGCTCTCCAAGGATCACTATTATTTACAATCACAACACTCTATGACGTCAAATAAACGCGTGGGGGACGTAAATATGCGACCTTTCCAATCAATTACACCCTATTTCCTGCGCTTTCGTTAACACTCGTAGCACATTGCATCTATTTCCGCCTAAATAGGCAATTGCACATCGATTGCACACGATCGAGTGGATTTACGGCCAGTAAGGTCGCCTGGGGTCGGGTCAGGAGGATCTATTTTTAAAAGTTATACCTGAGTAATCCTTTACTTGGCTCTGAGCTCCTGTAACGTTTGGGCGTATATCGGCGTATTATTGGCACAAAACTCTTAAAACTAACGTTATTTAAAGTAATTTCCTTGGTATAATGCGTGAGGACAAGAATCCAGGCCTCCTGGCTCCCATAACTGAAGTGAAGTAAGTGATTTTCCCATTTGATTCCAATATGACTATAAGAAAGATACATTTATGAAATTTATTTTTCCCCCTATTACCTTCATTGGTTTTAATATTGGCTGCCTGTAAAGTGTTTTGAAGAGTCAACCTGCAAGGCAACAAAGATTTAATGTATTTGAGCATCTACAAAAATGTTTATCGCAGTCATGGTTTATGACACTACAAATACCTATACCGCTAATATCATGTAGAATTATAAGATAACAATGTTTGCTACTGAACAGTCCACAACCTGGCATATTGGTAGGCCTGGAGTTTATTTACAGTCCAGCGCTGGTCTTCTATTAAGGCCATTAGTTACACGAGAGTCCTCAACCTAGTGGAGTTTTTTCAAAATCGCGAAATGAATTTTTGTATGTTCTTTTCTATTAATTAATATTTCCTTTTCATTCTATTCTAATGTATGTTTGTTGTCAATTGCAAATTGAATTGGATGATATACCTAAATATGTGTGTCGATCCTAGGTTGTAGTTCACATCATGAGTCACTTCTTATCATTGCATTCCTTTCTCAAGCATCCTCGATATCTGCTGTCAAACATGTCAATTTATCTTGACATGTTAGCACTTATTGATTCTTTAGTCTTGTGCCAAAGTGATGTGTGAATGGTACTATTGGAAAGTTTAGTAAATAACTCACTTAAAATGGACATTGTTGATGAAATATTGTGAGTATTGTTATTTTAAAATTAAGTAATTTTGCAACTACTTACTGATATAATTAAATTAGAATAATATTTTCTTTGGTTACTACAATAATTATTCATTTAATAAAACTATTATACAGGGTGCTCGCGAGGAAACCGAAAGATTTTAACTATGCATTCTAGACATCAAAATAAACAAAAGTATTGTAAGACCTAATGTCAAATTCCTCAAAAAAAAAATTTTTTTTTCTTTTTTTTTCAGACTTTTTGAATACTTTTTAACATTTCCAATACTTTTTATCATAACAACAATTTGTCAAAATTATTTTTTTTAATGTTTTTTTAAGGACAGGTTTTTCGTCAAGTATATTCTTATTTTTTGATTGTCAGGCAAAAGGTGTGGTAATATTAGAGCACATTGTGGTAGCATTGTAATAAAAAAAAAGTTTTATGACGAGTTATGTTGAAAAACTTTTTTCGGAGAAGGTTAATTACATATATCTGGAACCAAGCTGAATCCAGGAAATTTTATATAACATTAAATACTCTAAATATGCTCAGGAATTCAGCATTAAAATCTTGCGGTTTCCTCACATGCACCCTGTATAGTCTCCCTTGTCTAGGGTGCAAAGTGTCAAAAAGTTTGTAATTAAATTAATCAAAAATCAAAATAATTGTAAATATGCAATCTGTTTCATATTCAAGTGGCAGTTACTGCCAGAAACATGATCTGTACAGAAAAGCACACAAAAGAACTGCAGCAATAATAATTAAAATAATTTCTGTATTGGTTGACATGATGACTGCATTTCAATGTAAAGTGTACGTACAGTGCTGGTGTTTCGTTTATACAATGCATGAGCTCATTATTAATAAGGCATTTTTAGATACTAACCTTGAAACATGCACATCGGATTACTAACTAGCTTAATGAACATTTGAGAGTGTTTTAGCAAAAATGTCCCTCTTTGTATAAATGCGCTTTTAAACATTTCATTTGTATCAAGGTTCAAGCTTTCGTCCTTAGATATATTATGCGATAAAGTGAGACATTACTAAAACACTTACAGTTTGAGTTTGAACTATTTATATGCGTAAATATAGTAATTATCAAGTAGCATGTGTTCTCAGCTTTGTTATTTATTAATAAAATACTATTTGCATAAATATTCATAATTGTGAGCCGACAAATTGGATGCTCATAAAATTTACGAGTACTGTAATAAAGATTATTTTTTTATTAGACTACCTGTACTTACTTACCTATAAATCAATGTTCATCAGTTTAATTTATGACCAAAGAACTTAAATGGCAAAAATCTAAACCTCGCCGGATCTTCAACTATCCCAAACTCACGTTGATTCTTTGAGAGCTGAAGGAGAGACTGCCTACCCTAATGAGTGTTTTTGGAATGATCCCTCGGATGGTTTCTACCACCTTAACCTTACCACCTTCGACAGGGCATTCATTATAACTAACGTGAGACTCAAACATATTAAAATATTAACGAATCGGGTTAATCACGTATTTAAGTCGATGATTGCTCGACATGTTTCGACCCATTAAGAGGGTCCTCGTCCGGAGCACCCTCGGCCAAAGCCCGACGCGTAATACGGGCCTGCCCCGTACGACAAATTTAATTAGGAACAAGAGTCATTAGGAACACCAACCAAATTGCCATAACATGTACTCGTATCTAAACGCAATACTTGCGATAAATCTTGCTAACTATTGCTGCTAGCGAGAATACACGAAGTATTCGCAAGCGAATGTTGTAGATTTTGTTCCGAGAGTTTTCCAGTCAGGTGCTTTCTGTAATCGATTCGTTAAAATAACACTCCAGGGCATGCTTCGACCTACAGTCCCTTGACGAGGCTTCATTAACTTCATTTCTTTTCCTCTGAAATTCAATATTCTTACCGTGAGTAAACAGACTATATTTAGCCCGTGGCTACCTCACTCCCATTGTTTCTTCTGACCTCGCGCTGTTGAAACACCGAGGAACGTGTCCCGAAATGTCGCAGAATTTATCTTGTACGGTCATACAAATTATTCGCTTCAAGACTGGTTGCATTCATGACAATTGACCGAGTTAATTTAGGTTACAAACTGAGTAGAGTACTTACTGATGGTGACAAGTTAGGAGCAATTGACCTAACCGTACATTCTCACAAATTGTATATGTGTATACACTTAATGGTTCACTGTACTTTGTTTTACTATGGATTTCTATACGTATAAGAAAATGTATTAATTGCATCGTAACTCTTATTCGCACCTAAGTTTATTAGTTTGTCAATCTGGGGATGAAAGATCAAAGAACAAACGTGCAAAGAGCTCAAGTAGGTTTACTCATAAAACATAATAAAACTGAAAACCAAATGTATAGGTACTATTGTACTGCTATCCTACTTTACATTTATTTTAATCTCCTAATATAACTTGTTAGGCTTGTTTCTCGCAATACCTACGGGATAAAGCCAAGCGTGTAAGTTTAAAGTTAGGGAATCAATTTAATCTATCGATAACGGCTGTCTTGGGATTCACGCAAGAGATCACGGGCAAAATAAAAAGTAAAACTTACTTTCCCATGTAATCTAACGGGCTTAGATTATATTTGTTTAGTCTAGGGATAACTTCGGTTTTTCGATTAAACATCAACTATCATTTGGACCTCTCAAAAAGCTGCCTCAATTGAGAATGCGACAACAGCGGCCAAGAGCATGTTGTTAGGCTGCGCTCAGTGTTGGGTTCCGTAGTCTTCCGTTTGATACAATATACGGATTTAAAACGGGTTGAAGTTGTCATAAATAAGCAAGCAGGAGTATGTTAGCAGTACATACTTGGATGCTTCTACTACTGTATTAACGGCGGAATCGATTACGTTGAAAATAGTTTCATGTCTTTATTTATGATTATAATGTTGGGTAAAAGATTTTGACTTTAAACTATGTAGGTGTTTCCGAATAATACATTTTATTATTTAATACGTGAAATGGTGTGAGAGAATCTTGAGTTAATCATCATGACAATATCAGGTCTTGTCAAAACAAATAACATTAGGATGTAATAAACATCGCAATACGTTCATCAAATATAATAAAAAATAAAACGTCCGATTCCGTATCGCTTACCTTGTTGTTTAACGTAGCGGAATATCTGGCATCACTCCAGACCTAGTCGCCTGTCGATAAGATACAGGTTATAGAGGGTAGATAATTGGGTTAAACTATATGTATGAGCATACACAATGCAGAGTATACTCCTCTATAGCAGTAAAGACGGCTTCTGTAGATCAGTCAGTAGTGAGTAGGCAGTGACTGCCTACGAAGCTCGAGATTCCGGGTTCGAATCCCGAAATTTGTGCTTATCACAAATATTTCTTCCTTGACCATGGTCGTTTATTGTTTAATTGGGCTTACTGTGCGACTAGGTTGATGTGTGTTAGATTGAACCATGATATTTATTTATTGAATATTATGAACAGGATATATTATAATCCATAAATTAAGTTACAGCTTCTTGTAGGAACGTAAAATGTTTGTTCTATAAAAGTAAATTATCCTGTTCATTGGATTTAATAACTTGACCGGATATGAAGTTTAGTCGAAACAAAACCAATTAAAACTCCGTGAAATTTTGGATCCTTGCTTACCTTTGATACATCAAATCCGACTGAAATTTATGAATGCGTCTATGATCTTGTTAATGACATGACCTTGTTGTCGACAGGTATTGTCGGTCGATTGTGTGTAGGTCGACCATTTGACAAGTTTGTCAAAGCATTTGTTTCTGAGCCTTAGGTTTAAAATTAATTTCATCAGTTTTCTGTGCGTCTGCAAATAATATGGGTGAATCAACTTTTTTCTGTCTGTTATTACCATGGTTACGGTCGCCTGAGTCACGCTGGTTTTAAGCAAAATTATGCTACTTAAACTATGCATTCATACATTTTTCTGGTGTTAATAAGTTCTTTCCTTAAAGGGCCACCTACAGGCATACATTACTTGCATGTTTGCATAATTTAAGTAGCATAATTTTGCATAAAACCAATACCAGTAACCATGGCAATAACAGACAGAAAAAAGTTGATTCACCCATATATGTTACCGATAGAGGATCGCCCGGGCGGGGTTCAACGTGCCGATTTTACTAAAATGCAAGATAGCATCTGCACTATTCAATTACAATGCATGTTATGCGATATATAATTTAGGGAACTCCCGTGGGGAGTTCTCTGTGGGAGCTCCATTTTCGCTACAAAGCGGAAAAATCACGGGATCGGCTACGAGCGTAGCGCGTAGCTCTCGTTGGCAATGAAAGTGTTAAAAAGTTACCTTTCCTGGTTTTAAGAATTGTCAGGTAACTTTGTATTGTATGTACAGTCGACAAAAAAGTCTCCTTTACAGCTCACCAGTGCAAACACGCTGCAAACACGTGCAAACACGCTCATGCTGTCGCGTCACGCGACAGCATGAGCGTTCGTTGCAACCGAGTTTCTATGTGTGTGTATCGCGCATCCGTGGTAAGATGTTTGCACTTGTGAGCTGTAAAGGAGACTTTTTTGTCGACTGTACATGGGTCAATCACATTTTTTTTGTTGTTATTCTGTCACGTCACCCAGGGCACAAAAATTGCATAGTTTGTTAGAAGAATTTATTCTTCAAACATGATTAGTTGATGACCCACCGTGGACAGGCCACGTAACTATCAAGAAAATGAAAGTTTTGTACATTCGCCAATGCCGCAGACGCGAATTCGCGTCCTTCCAAGTGTGATATGTAACCTAATACCGCGGAGGCGAATTCGCGTCCGTTGAAATGTTAACGTGATGCCGTGGACGCGAATTCGCGTCGTCGAGCAGAAGGCGGCGGCACTGCATGATGATTAAAAATATGAGGCGTCGGCAAAGAATGGGTTAATCCTTTAATGGGTATTGGCAACATATATATTTGCCGTCATATAAAAAATAAAAACAAATCAATTTACAAATACGTTAGGTTCGAAATTGAATGCTTTAACAGAGCTGTCAAATGGTCAAAGGGTTCGACTGTCATTTTAAGGGTGACACAGGAGAACGTAACCATAGGAACGTGTGACATAAAAAAGTGATTGACCCACTTATGCCCCGGCCACGACATTGGTCTGAGGCGACCAGCGGCGAGCGAATCCATGAGTTGAAGCGGGATGCCGATATGGGTACGAGAGGGATCGGGCGGGACGTCACAGCGTTAACAGTGTTTTTCAAGCGCTCCCGTTTTAAATTATTTTAACTAGTCTAAAATGAGTTGTTTGTCTTGAAATTTGTGTCAAAATATTCCTCGTAATACAGTGGTTGTGTTATAGCTCAAGTAATTAAAATAATAAGTTAGAATATAGGATAAATTACAAAAAACTAAACCAGCAACAAAAGTGCGCGCAAATCCGCCAACCGTCTCGAAAAAACGTGTAAGATCTATGAAATCGTGCGGCGCTTGCGACATTTTGGACAGTGAACACAACAGCCGCTAGCTAATTCCTAGTTTTGGTGAATTTCCGCGAATTGTGGTGAACTTATTTGAACTTTCGAGTAAAAATAGCTATGGGTCCTGTTACTAAGTGCGCTCTTTGTCAAAAAGTGCCTACGCATATTAAGGAAATTTTAGTATGTTCGTCTTGCAAGCTCACATATGACATTGAATGCGTGAGTGTATCCTTTGCTCGATGGAATCTCATGAAACCAAAGCAAAGAGCCAGCTGGAAGTGCTCCACTTGTTGCGACACTCAGCAGACTGAAGAAAACGCTCAGAGTACTGTAAGTACACGCACACGGACAAACAAGCCTGCGTGCGATGGACATTCCAACACTTCTTCTCCTGCAAAAAGTGATGACGACAGCGACGTCCTTAGGGAGTTGCGGCTGTTTCGGTCGGAATTTAAAGCGATGCGTCTGGAGCTATCTAATATTAACACAAATTTTGAGAAACTATCCCTCACAGTCGAGAAGCTCGGTAATCGCATCGATAGCCTAGAACAGAGAGTTCAGACTTTGGAGAACAGTCCCGAGCGACCTGTCAGCGAGCCGAGCGGTATTAAAGAATTGACCGACACAGTGCAACGCCTAAAAATCGAACTCAACGACCGCGACCAAGAGTTGCTATCCACTGAGATAGAAATAAGTGGCCTCACAGAATCGAGCAATGAGAATCCGACTCATCTAGCGATTTTGGTAGCGCAAAAGTTGAGGGTTGAGATCGAGCCGCAGGATATAGTGAGCGCAGAGCGCGTCGGGTTGCGACGGATAGCGGGCGACAACGGCGGCGGCAGCGGTGGCGGCGAGGACGGGCGGCCGCGGGCGCTGGCGGTGCGGCTGACGCGGCGCGCGCTGCGCGAAGAGTTACTGCGCGCGGCGCGCCGCGCCCGTGGCGCTGACTCCGCCGGCTTTGAGCTGCCTGGCACACCTCGCAAATTCTATGTAAATGAGAGATTGACACGTGCTAACCGTCAGCTATTTTTCAAAGCGCGCCAAGAGGGATCGCGTTTGAACTGGCGGTATGTATGGACTCGCGACGGTCGAATCTACGCCAGGCGTCAACCGAACACTCAGGCCCACAGGATTCGTTCTGACGAAGATCTAATAAAGATTTTTGGCACCACTACCGTTTGAACCGCAATCTGACTTACAATGGTGTGCAATGTTTATTAATCGTTCTGTCATTCATAATAATTTCAATGTTGTCAATCTATGTTACAAGTGTTTATTACGACTCCTCAGACGCCATACTGCTGCTAATGTTATGTAGACTTATTTATTGCTGTATGTTTTTCACAAATATTCATAAAATAATTCTTTACTGCTATTGCTTCACTAAAAAAGCAATATATAATAATTCAGTATCGTGCTCCCAAAATAACTGCGTAATACCATATCCTACAACTTTCAGTCATGTTTTTCTTAATAGCCATCATTTAACTGTTGTAAAAGAGCGCTTAATTAATTTAAAATATATTCATAGACTGTTTTCATACATTCTTCAGTTTCTACATAGTAAAAATTTGACTATAGGCCTACTGAACCCTGGGTCCCTGGGCACACGTCACGAGGAATTTCTTGTTGCTCTTGAACGTCATTCGGTCGACATAATGGCTATAAATGAGACTTGGTTACGGACAGGGGAAGAAGCGCGCGCGCCGGCCGCGGCGGGGTACCGGCTGCGCCACGTGCCGCGCCCCGCCGAAGTGCGCTCGCGCGGCGGCGGCGTCGGGTTCTACATCAGACGCGGCATCTATGCGAGACAGCTTGAACCTCCCCATACACCTTCAGTAGAGCAAATGTGGCTGAGTGTAACACTTAACGGACTTAAATTTGCCATCGGTACCGCATACCGACCGCCTTGGCTCAATGTGGATACATTTATCGATGCTTTAACCGAGACTATTGGCTCATTATCTGCATTTGATAATTGTATTCTCATGGGCGATTTTAATATTAACTTACTCTCCGCTAATGAACCAAATACTAAAAAACTTTTAGGGTTTCTACATTACATGAACTTAGAGCAATATGTTACGCAATCCACCCATTTTACTAAGCACTCGGAATCGCTTATAGACCTTATCTGTAGTAACAGTAAACTTTCTCAAGTCTTTGTAGATTACATCCCTGAACTCAGCAATCATGCGTTTATCTCATGCAACGTTAGTGTCAGGAAACCAAAGCCATGTCCTTTGCTATTTTCTTATAGGCCTCTAAAAAATATTCCGTTTGAAGAATTTAATGAACATGTTGAATCAATTGTTTGGGAAAGACTTATAGCCGGTAACATTAATGAGTCATTAGCATCTTTTAACACATATATCATCCATATCTTTGATATGTATGCTCCAATGAAAAAACTCCGTATAAAAAATCAAAGCTACCCTTGGGTGACTCCAACTGTTAAGGAAATGATGCGTCTCAGGGATGAAGCACACGCTAAGAGCCGCAGTACTGGATTGGACACCGACAAAACTTATTATAAGTCATTAAAAAGCATTGTCAACCAAGCCATGTTCACAGAAAAACAGGTCTACTTCAACGAAAAGATTAACGCAGCTCCCAATGACTCACGTAAGCTATGGAAAAGTATAAAAAATTGTATTGTTGATTTTAATAGTAAAGATTCCACTCTGCCTTGTCATCTTGATGACCCTAACTTAATTAATAAACATTTTCTTAATATTCCTAACACTAATATCACAATATCAGATCTTACATACTTTGAATATAATCGATTTAGCTCTGCAAAATTTAGCCTGAAAACAGTGGATGAGAATGTAGTCTCAAAAATTATCCTCAAAATGACTTCTAACGCTCGAGCGTTAGAAGTCATTTTGAGGATAATTTTACGCGTGATCCCATCTGCCCCTAGAGCGCGCTCTAGGGGCAGATGGGATCACGCGAGATATGCTTCTTTTGACGCTCCCTCGAACACTGGGGCTAATTACGGCTTTAATCAACCAGTCTATTCTTTCAGGAGTTTTCCCTGACGCATGGAAAACGGCTTTAATTAAACCTATCCAATAATAAGCAATCCTACAGACATGAAACATCTCAGACCCATCAGTATTTTGCCATATTTATCCAAAATAATTGAAAAGATTGTATGCCAGCAAATGACTGAATACCTTGAAACCAACTGCATCTTGTCGTCAAAGCAATCTGGTTTCAGATCTGGACATAGCACTGCGACCGCTCTGCTAGATGTTGTAGACGATATTCTGACGGAAAGCGATGCCGGTTATGGTACAATTATGGTACTACTTGATTTCTCCCGCGCCTTTGATACGATTAACCATAATTTGCTTATTTCCAAACTCGCATACTACGGTTTTGATACAATTGCCCAAAAATGGTTTTCCAGCTACCTTAACGATCGACAGCAAATAGTTAAATTAAACAATGAAAATGGCAACACGCGTGTTTCTGAAGCTTCTCTAGTCTCTCGTGGCGTACCACAGGGATCAATACTGGGTCCCATTTTGTACATTTTATATAGCACAGATATTGTTAATTCGATTAAGAATTGTCGTTATCATATATATGCCGATGACCTGCAAGTATATCTGCCATTTAAACCTTATGATATTCCCTGCTCAATAAGTAAAATAAATGAAGACTTATCTCGAATAGTTCAATGGTGCAACAGAAATTGTTTATTTTTAAACTCTTCCAAGTCCAAATTCTTAATATTAGGTTCCGAAAAGCAAAGACGCCACATAAACAGCTACAATCCTGTTATAAAAGTAGGTTCTGACTGCATAGAACAAGTTGAAGAAGCTCGAAACCTGGGCGTTCTTATGGATGGCAAACTAAGATTTCAAAACCATATCTTAGAAATCTCCAGAATCTGCTTTTATCGTCTTAAGATTTTGTACCGTGTTCGGAAATATCTAAGTACTGACACTAGAATTTATCTTTGTGAATCTCTGATCCTCTCTAAACTCAATTATGCTGATACAGTTATAGGTGGTTGTCTACTGTTCCAAACCAAAAAATTACTACAGCGAGTGCAAAATGCTTGTGCTCGATTTTGTTTTCAAATTCCGCCCAGAACCCATGTGTCTCCCTTCATTGCAAAAAATGCAACACCCCAGTACCTACACGAAAAATTGCAATTTTCTCAACGTCAAGTCAGAGGTGCTACTCGCCTCAATTGTCCGCGGCACGAAACATCTGCATTTCGTGGCAGTTTTAAGTATTCCGCCACAAAATGCTGGAATAATATACCGCCTCCTATAAGAAACTCATTATCTGTTCCCTCTTTTAAAAACAAATACAAAAAATATATTCTAAATTTACAAATCTTGTCAGTCAGTAATTAATTTTGAAATTTTCTATGTGCCTATGTTATTATTATATTATAAATATGTTTTGTATTGCCTATTCCTGATGTACCTAGTAACCATTAGTAACTTAATAGATAAATAACAAGTTCCAAAATGTTATCGTAAGTCAAGTGTTAAGCTAACGACGTTGTTATTATTTGCTCATTTTATAAATTTTATATTTATGTTATGTTTTAGTACCTAAGTAGTTAAGATACAATTTATATTGTACAGCGTGCCAGTGGCGCTCGCTCGGAAGGGCTTCCACGGAAGACCAGCGTCAAGGAATCATAGAGATGACTTGACACAAGCTGAGTGGAAGCCTTTTCAGGAATGATTTTTTGTTATTTTATTAGTTAAGTAAAGTCCTGTTTTATACTAAGTTCCTGAATAAAAAGCATTCTATTCTATTCTATTCTATTCACCATACGTTTTCCGCTAAGCCGGTCGCCTTAGACCGATGTTGTGGCCGCGGCGTTACACCAGACTAATGATTGATCTCTTCCATAGTGAGCAGCCGATCTTCACGTGCAAGGCGCACGTGTTCCACATAGACCCGAAGACGAAGCGATCCTGGATGTCGGCCAGCTCCGCAGCCGTCTCTGTGTCTTTCTTCTATGACTCCTCGAGAAACCTGTATCGCATCATCAGCGTGGAAGGGACCAAGGTAACCTAATATTTAGGGTGTGACCAAGGTAACCTAATATTTAGGGTGTGTACATAAGCCAGTGACCACTGGCTTAAACACCTACAGTCTACGTCACACATCTACGTCTACAGTAAAAAAAATACAGTATAATAAATATTAGGCGCCAGGGCTCGGATACCGGTTTTTACTCCATCTCCATACAAAAGAACTGAATCGAATTTCGTTCTTTTTTGTTCTTCGGTATATCAATTCTTTGTTAATGGAGTAATTTAAAAATACCGTGTCTTTCTTCTATGACTCCTCGAGAAACCTGTATCGCATCATCAGCGTGGAAGGGACCAAGGTAACCTAATATTTAGGGTGTGTACATAAGCCAGTGACCACTGGCTTAAACACCTACAGTCTACGTCACACATCTACGTCTACAGTAAAAAAAAAAAAACAGTATAATAAATATTAGGCGCAGCGTGGGTAGGCCCCCAAGGTGGTCTGATGATCTGGCGAAGGTTCCAGGAGTCCGCTGGATGCGGGTGGCACAGGACCGGTCATTGTGGAGGATCTTTGCTGGAGGCCTATGGTCAGCAGTGGACGTCTTTCGGCTGATATGATGATGATGATACTTAAGTTTCGAATAAGTCGCTTGTACGAGCCTGGGTTGGAACCTGCGCCCTTGGGATTGAAAAACAACCGCCAAGCTAGTAAAGCGGCTGTCTTGATTTTAGTACGATTTTATTACGCGTTGATTTTAGTATCTACGCTTCGGCGTACAATCAAAGGCAAAATTAAGTCTGTGTAATAAGGATGTCGTAACATATTTGTAGGAGAATTCTATCGATACGTATTTTTGCACTTGACTGTACTGTACTAATGTCGGTTTCTTCGTCAGGCGGTGATAAACAGCACAATAACGGCAAACATGACCTTCACGAAGACCTCTCAAAAGTTCGGGCAATGGAGCGACGTGAGAGCCAACACGGTTTATGGACTGGGGTTCGCGTCCGAGGCAGAATTGGGAAAGGTTAGTAAACTCATTCATAATCCATACTCACTGATATTATAATACCTCTGTCTAATAATCAATTAATTATTAAATCTATGTAGAACGTTAGTAAAATATAATACCCGGATGCCAATTGGTAACATAATTTGCCAGTCGTTATCGTTCATCGTTTTTTTCATGATTTGAACCTTATTTAAGTATTGGTGTTAAAAACAAACTTCCACTTGCATTACAAGTTTCTGATAAATGGGCCCAAGCTAAGAACTTGGTACCTTCTGTCCTCAATCCATCATAACCTTCTGAGACTCAGTGACTTTAGTCGAAGTTTTTTAAATTAAAACATTCTCTTAATTAATGAAAGTTGCAACAAAATTTCTAAATATGTAGGTACAGTCGAAGACAAAATAAGGGGTATACAAAAACGTTCAAAAATATGTCCCAGTGCACTCTAATTCTGTGTAATAAGAACGTCGTAACATATTTATGAACGGATTCTTTCGATACTTATTTTTGCACTTGACTGTACATAATTTGTACTCATTTCAGAGCTTAAAACTGAAGCCTGAATGGTATAGACTAAAGCCTGTTGACATATTATAAGCGTAACAGCAGTGTAATCTTTACTACGTACATGTTTTATAGCTGTCTGTATCTCCATTCATTCTCCCAGTTCATAGAAAAGTTCCAAGAAGTGAAAGAAGCGATACAAGCGCAGCAGATGTCCGGGAAAGCCACCAACGGTAACAGCGGTGCAGCGACACCCGTGGCTTCGGCCACCGCTTCACCACTCCTGGCTTCCCGCGCGCCGGCAGATGATCCGCCAGTCGCGGCCCCATCAATACAGGTGAAACACCCTTCTTCCAGGTGAAACCCACCTCTTTTTATAAAGATTAAGGAGCAAATTGCACCAACTCTAGGGAATCTGATCAACATTCAGAAGATTTAATGACCCACGGCTTGGATGTGTTTGACGAAGTCTGCTCTTCCCGCACGTCTGCCGATGACCCGCCAGTCGCGGCCCCACCGACACAGGTGAAACAACCTCTTTTTATAAAGATTAAGGAGCAAGTTGCAGTAACACTGGAGAGTCTGATCAATCATGAAGATTTAATGGTTGACAGTTTGGATGTGTTTGACGATGTCGGCTTTTCCTGTCTTCCTGGGCGCCCCACCGATTCAGGTGAAAGACCCTCTTTCATAAACATTAAGGAGCAATTGCAGGACCACTAGAAAGTTACCAACATTACTCAGAAGATTTAAGGGGCCCACGGGTTGTACTTTCACAATGTGTTCGGTAAAGCCACCAACGGTAACAGCGGTGCAGCGACACCCGTGGCTTCGGCCACCGCTTCACCACTCCTGGCTTCCCGCGCGCCGGCAGATGATCCGCCAGTCGCGGCCCCACCGATACAGGTGAAACACCCTTCTTCCAGGTGAAACCCACCTCTTTTTATAAAGATTAAGGAGCAAATTGGAACAACTCTAGGGAATCTGATCAACTTTCAGAAGATTTGACGGCTCACGGCTTGGATATGTTTGACAATTCCTGTCTTCCTGAGTGCCCCACCGATACAGGTGTCACCCTCTTTATACATTTTAAGGAGCAATTGCTGGACCACTAGAGAGTAATCAACATTACTCAGAAGATTTAAATGCCCACGGGTTGTACTTTCACAATGTGTTCGGTAAAGCCACCAACGGTAACGGCGGTGCAGCGACACCCGTGGCTTCGGCCACCGCTTCTCCACTCCTGGCTTCCCGCGCGCCGGCAGATGATCCGCCAGTCGCGGCCCCACCGATACAGGTGAAACACCCTTCTTCCAGGTGAAACCCACCTCTTTTTATAAAGATTAAGGAGCAAATTGGAACAACTCTAGGGAATCTGATCAACATTCAGAAGATTTGATGGCTCACGGCTTGGGTATGTTTGACAATTTCTGTCTTCCTGAGTGCCCCACCGATACAGGTGTCACCACCCTCTTTCATACATTTTAAGGAGCAATTGCAGCACCACTAGAGAGTCACGCGAATACGGCTTGGATGTGTTTGACGATGTCGGCTCTTCCTGTCTTCCCGCGCGCTCCACCGATACAGGTGAAACATCTTTTTCATAAAGATTAAGGAGCAATTGCAGCACCACTAAAGAGTAATCAACATTACTCAGAAGATTTAAGGTCCCACGGCTTGAAGCAACCATTCACAAAGTGTTAGCAAAGCCACCAATGGTAACAGCGGTGCAGCGACACCCGTGGCTTCGGCCACCGCTTCTCCACTCCTGGCTTCTCGCGCACCGGCAGATGATCCGCCAGTCGCGGCCCCACCGATACAGGTGAAACACCCACTTTTTATAAAGATTGAGGAGCAAATTCCAGCAATACTAGAGATTCCGATCAACATTCAGAAGATTTAATGACCCACGGCTTGGATGTGTTTGACGAAGTCTGCTCTTGCCGATGACCCGCCAGTCGCAGCCCCACCGATACAGGTGAAACACCCTCTTTTTATAAAGATTAAGGAGCAAGTTGCAGCCACACTAGAGAGTCTGATCAACATTCAGAAGATTTGATGGCTCACGGTTTGGATATGTTTGACGATTCCTGTCTTCCTGAGTGCCCCACCGATACAGGTGTCACCCTCTTTCATACATTTTAAGGAGCAATTGCAGCACCACTAGAGAGTCACGCGAATACGGTTTGGATGTGTTTGACGATGTCGGCTCTTCCTGTCTTCCTGCGTGCTCCACCGAAACAGGTGAAACACCTTTTTCATGAAGATTAATTAAGGGCCAATTGCAGCAACTACACTAGAGTAATCCACATTACTCAGAAGATTTAAGGGCCTACGGCTTGGAGCAACCATTCACAATGTGTTCGGCGGCAAACCAACGGCAAAAGCTGTGCGGCGACACTCCCCCAATACAAGTGTGTACTCTTACCCCTGTATTCATTTCATAAACCTCTCCTAGCTTACCAACCCGACAAGTATCACAAGTATCGTTTGTCCGTTTCACTCATTCAGACATATTGATAAGACCAAAAGGGGCAATACACTTATTAGCTTGCTAAGTTAGGAGACGTTTATGATACCAATAAGGGAGTTATCCTTTAGTGTGCAATGAGTGACTCCACCAATACAGGCGTATTTATCCTATTAACGCCTACGAATACATTTTAATTGTATTCTATATAATAACAGAGTTGCATTTGTTTTGCCTTGCAATCATTGGACAAGCTTTCCTTCTTGCCTTTATTTTATTTTCTGCCAATCAATTTCAATGACAAAATTTGGATATTATTCAAGGTCCTAGGAAGCTATACTATACACCTGTACTCATAAGGCTTAAAATATGGTAATCCAACCGCGCATATTTTTATAGGAATCTTTGCCAAAATTTTGGCGACAGAATGGAGATCCAATATCTATCGTTGAAAGTTTAGACAGCACTAAAATTAGATACTTTACGTGGTCAGTAGGTACGCCTACGTACATGATGAGCACTTTAATATTCTATCTCTCTTAATATATTTCGAACTTTAAAGGTCAGTATTGTATCCGAGCGAAATATTCTACTTGTAAATGTCAAAATTTTCAGAGCACTTTGAATGTCATCATCTATCAGAGTTATTTACGTTGTTCAACTTATATTGAATTTTTGTTGCAGCCTAAAGTCGACAACGATGAAATGATGGTCCACCAAAGAGCTCACTCAGTGTCATCTTCACTACAGGTTAGTTCAATTCTTACACAAAGTCCTATGGAATTACAGCTGCTTGTGTCTGACTATGATGGTGTTTTGCCTCCATTGTTGGTGTCTAAAATAAATCTATTACTTGAAGATGACTGATGCTGCTGGCGTGCTTGATACCTACAGGGCCTGTTTCAGCATCCCCGAATAAAATATATATCTGTCAGATAAATGTTAGTTGTCCTTTTCATTTATATACCTCGGGAAAAGGATAGTGATAATTTTTATCAGACGGATATACTCATCCGGGGATTGTCAAACAAGCCGTCAGTCTAAAATACTCCCGTAGTTTTATGGATTTTTGTTATGAATTATCCGAGATTGCGCAGCGTTGCGATTATGGGTATTTGCCTCCTAATGTCATACGTATAGTGAAGTCTTCGTCGTTAATAAATACGAGATTGGCGTCAATTTTGTTTAAATCCCGAAAATATTCAGGTCATCCCTAAACATAGGTACAATGTAATGGCTCTGGAACAGAGAGAGGTCTGGTAATTTTTGGTCTGTTTCAATGTTCTCATTGTATACAGGGAGGATACGCGACAGTAGGGCGGGCGCCACGCGGCCCGCTGGCTTCCACAGCGGCGCCCGAACGCGTCGAACTGCCCGGCGAGTCCGCCGAGCAACAGCTGCGGTACGAGAACGACCGCTTGAAGCTGGCCTTGGCGCAGAGGTGAGTGTGGACAGTCGACGGAGCCGCTGGCTTCCACAGCGGCGAGCGACAGCTGCGGTACGAGAACGACCGCTTGAAGCTGGCCTTGGCGCAGAGGTGAGTGTGGACAGTCGACGGAACCGCTGGCTTCCACAGCGGCGAGCGACAGCTGCGGTACGAGAACGACCGCTTGAAGCTGGCCTTGGCGCAGAGGTGAGTGTGGACAGTCGACGGAACCGCTGGCTTCCACAGCGGCGAGCAACAGCTGCGGTACGAGAACGACCGCTTGAAGCTGGCCTTGGCGCAGAGGTGAGTGTGGACAGTCGACGGAGCCGCTGGCTTCCACAGCGCCGAGCGACAGCTGTGGTACGAGAACGACCGCTTGAAGCTGGCCTTGGCGCAGAGGTGAGTGTGGACAGTCGACGGAGCCGCTGGCTTCCACAGCGGCGAGCAACAGCTGCGGTACGAGAACGACCGCTTGAAGCTGGCCTTGGCGCAGAGGTAAGTCGACAGTTGACGGCGCCGCTGGCTTCCACAGCGGCGAGCAACAGCTGCGGTACGAGAACGACCGCTTGAAGCTGGCCTTGGCGCAGAGGTGAGTGTGGACAGTCGACGGAGCCGCTGGCTTCCACAGCGCCGAGCGACAGCTGTGGTACGAGAACGACCGCTTGAAGCTGGCCTTGGCGCAGAGGTGAGTGTGGACAGTCGACGGAGCCGCTGGCTTCCACAGCGCCGAGCAACAGCTGTGGTACGAGAACGACCGCTTGAAGCTGGCCTTGGCGCAGAGGTGAGTGTGGACAGTTGACGGAGCCGCTGGCTTCCACAGCGGCGCCCGGCGAGTCCGCCGAACAACAGCTGCGGTACGAGAACGACCGCTTGAAGCTGGCCTTGGCGCAGAGGTGAGTGTGGACAGTCGACGGAGCCGCTGGCTTCCACAGCGCCGAGCAACAGCTTCAGTACGAGAACGACCGCTTGAAGCTGGCCTTGGCGCAGAGGTGAGTGTGGACAGTCGACGGAGCCGCTGGCTTCCACAGCGCCGAGCAACAGCTGCGGTACGAGAACGACCGCTTGAAGCTGGCCTTGGCGCAGAGGTGAGTGTGGACAGTCGACGGAGCCGCTGGCTTCCACAGCGGCGAGCGACAGCTGCGGTACGAGAACGACCGCTTGAAGCTGGCCTTGGCGCAGAGGTGAGTGTGAACAGTCGACGGAGCCGCTGGCTTCCACAGCGGCGCCACAGCTGCGGTACGAGAACGACCGCTTGAAGCTGGCCTTGGCGCAGAGGTGAGTGTGGACAGTTGGAGCCGCTGGCTTCCACAGCGGCGCCCGGCGAGTCCGCCGAACAACAGCTGCGGTACGAGAACGACCGCTTGAAGCTGGCCTTGGCGCAGAGGTGAGTGTGGACAGTTGGAGCCGCTGGCTTCCACAGCGGCGCCCGGCGAGTCCGCCGAACAACAGCTGCGGTACGAGAACGACCGCTTGAAGCTGGCCTTGGCGCAGAGGTGAGTGTGGACAGTTGGAGCCGCTGGCTTCCACAGCGGCGCCCGGCGAGACCGCCGAGCAACAGCTGCGGTACGAGAACGACCGCTTGAAGCTGGCCTTGGCGCAGAGGTGAGTAGCAACAGGGCTAGGATACCGGTTTAATACCGGTTTGGCGCAAAACGTTTCGTTATTTATACCGTTATACAGCGTGCTCACACATTGTGCTACCACACCTCTGTAACCATTGTAATCAAACAGAAGTTTTATGACGAGACGTCGAAAAACATGTTTCGAAAAATGTTGATTATCTCTGAAACCAAGCCGAATTTAGGTAATATTATGTAGGTAACATTTAAAATTCTAAATATTGTCAGGAATACAGCATTAAAATCTCTCGCAATGATCGCGAGCAACCTGTATTTTAAACGGTTTTAATAAACGGCTGAAAACATAATAAAACCGGTTTATTTCAGCAACACCTTGTAACATACAGAAGTGTCTGCCTCCAATTACTGTGCGCTAGATGCTGTAAATATGATACGTGGCAACAAAGAAACCTGATCTAGAGACGTTAAGATGATAATCGTGTTTCTAGATATCAAAAACTACAAGTCTGTTGCTTCAATGCATATCTAAATATTTGAGAGACCTAGGGCCTATTTCTCGAAAGCTTGTAACTTGTAATACAAGCGGAAGTCCTTATGTATTACAATTTACAAGCTATCGAGAACGGAGCCCCTGGAGATTGTTTTGAATTAATTGACACGGAGGTGTAGCACAGTGGATCGAAATGAATAAAAAACGGACATTCGCATTTTTTTCTAAAAATCGTATTTTAATAAATGCTCTTCAGTTGGAAATAATACAAGGAATAAAAAATGTTAAGTAACATTTTTCAAAATGAGGCTTAGTTTAAGCAGAAAAAAATAAAATCTGTTTTTTTTTTTGTATGAAACTGAAAAATAGGTATCTTATTGTAAGAAAACCTTAACCGATCCCGCTTTGAAACCTTTAGAATATCATTGTCCTACTTTAGAACTGTAGAAAATAGTTAAAACCTTATCTCAGTAGGTGCCCGTTTTCGTTTTATAGTTCAATCAAAAGTCAGTAAATACAACATTTTTCTTAGTTAACTATATTTTTATTTTCGTTAAAAAATGGTATATTCATGACAATTTAGTATAAAAATAAAATATTTGTGACATTTTCATACAGATAAATACAAGTTTTCTCAAGAAAATGGTTAAAAATTAAGACATTGAATTCAATCAATTATTGCGATGTTTTTACTAACTATGGTAGTAAAAAGACATACTTACTGTATTGTTGATTTCAAGATTTTCACGTATATGTTTACTATCAATAAAATCACCGCAATAAATATTTCTATTTCAATGCACTATTCTTGTAAAAAAATGTATTTATTCTTACTAAAATGTCACAAACATTTTATTTTTATACTAAATTGTCATGAATATACCATTTTTTAACGAAAATAAAAATATAGTTAACTAAGAAAAATGTTGTATTTACCGACTTTTGATTGGACTATAAAACAAAAACGGGCACCTACTGACATAAGGTTTCTACTATTTTCTACTGTTCTAGAGTAGGGCAATGATATTCTAAAGGTTTGAAAGCGGGATCGGTTACGGTTTTCTTACAATAAGATACCTATTTTTCAGTTTCATACAAAAAGAACCCATTTTATTTTTTTCTGCTTAAAATAAGCCTCATTCAAAAAAATGTTGTATAGCATTTTTTATTCCTCATATCATTTTCAACCGAAAAGCATTTTTTTAAATAGGATTTCTAGGAAAAGATGCGAATGTCCATTTTTTACTCATTTCGATCGACTGTGTGTAGGGTCAAATGAAATGACGTTTCAATTTCCCGGACTTGTTATAAAGCTGAGTTTGCACTCGTAAGCTGTAAGTCGTGTTGCTGTAAGTTTTGAGACGCAACTATAGGCAGGAGTGAGGGGCAAATATCAGCAGCTTATTCTTGCATATAACTGTTTCAAAACATACAGCAATAACTAGCAAGTGTAAACTCAGCTTAATATAATATTCAAATCTTTTGCCATCCAAATACTCCGTAAATCTGTAGTTATGCTTCTTTGAGTATGAAATAAAATAATACATACTTTCAACGTTTTTATTAAATTGCAAGTATTTTGTACAATACTTAAAAGCTAATACTAAAAAGTAAACAGGTACAGTCTTTAGTTATATACAATTAAATGGATTTACAGACCAATAAGGCTGATCGTTATAATCTCTTACATTAATATTAATAAAGAGATATACGGTAGTCATACAAAAAAACCTAGCATATTTTTTATCAGTAGGTATGAAGTAAACGAGCGAGCATTTTTAATTTATTTTTTAATTATGCACCTTGGCGCATTAAAAGATATAATATAATTTATTTTTCTTCGTCTTTTTACCCTTTCTATTATTTACTATTTGAAAAACAGAGATCGTTACCGATATGACTATAATTTAAATATCGACAAGAATTTTGAAGAATTGTATGTTGGAAAGACTAAGAACAACAATACATAATTTTTTTTTATAAAATTCTGAAATATACTTAAATATCCGAGCTACCCAAATTAAATACCGGTATTATTGTATGAAAATAATACCGGTATACTATGCCAGTTTCAAACTCACACTGACTGAATAACATCAATCCGAAATCATTGAAAACTACAAAAAATACTGACAAATCAACTAACCTAAGTATAAGGCCTGAGTAGTGAGCGTCGAGCGGCGCGTCCGGCGGAGCGTGAAGCGGTGGCTCGAGCCGGTTGGCTTAAAGTAATGAGAATTTTTGTATTTCAAAACATATAAATGAAGGCAAAAGCTATTGGTTTATTGAATTTGTAATCATAAACTAGAATATATTAGACGTGATATAAAAACAAATTAACACAGCATATGAAATTCCCACCTCCGGTTTGTGTAACCTTTTTCCGTGGATTCTTCATTTGTTTAACATGGCCGCCCCGCTGCCCGCCCTCTCAATTTGCACACACTAACTAATGTCCGTGCGCATACCCCGCGATGGGTACGAACCCGTCGTCGAACTGCGGGCTATACTCGTGGTGGTATATAGGCTCGTATTTGGGCTTGTGTACCACCGGGGTGACCTTGTGCTCCACCGGGGTCCCGATCTTGTGTACGACCGCGTTGAAGCCGTTCTTGTCGTCGGCCTCGTATTCCACCACTCGCTTTGTGCCGTCGGTTTCTGTTAGCGTGTAGCTGCCTGGAATTTTCAGAACTTACAGTTTAGTCTCCCTAGTTTTAATCGTCCCAGCTATGAACCAGAAGTGTTTGAAATATCTCTATTTATCCATATATTTAGAATAACAATTTTTAATAGTAATTTCATCGAGTACCCAAACGTTATAGGGTAGGGTTACATAGCTTCGTTCCCAAGTTCCTGTGGCATCATCTATTCTATGATATAATTATATTCCATTGTCACCCGACTTAAATCACGTCGATCTGCGTCAATTTTTTTATCAATATTATTAATTTTTAGGTACAACTCGCACTTGACCAAAATTTTGAAAATGCCAAAATAGTTATCTCAAAAAAAACCTAATGTCTCCTAAGACAGCTTCTTTGTATCTTCTATAGTTTCCGATTTCCCCATACTGTCCCACTTTAAAAAAAACACTGTATACAAAATTGTAGCTCAATCAGTAATCGGGAATTTCGACAAAAACTCGCAAAATCTGATGAATGACCTATATCGGCACAGGTTAATCTTTAAATTAAAATTAAATCATTAACTCGAATAATATACCTATACCAAAAAGTATTATGGTGTTATCATGATCTTAAACTAATAAAGTCCACTGCTGGACATCATCTGTTAAAATATGGGTCACATTTATTTCCAATAAGGGTTCGGAGGTTTTACTGTTTTAATTCAATTGTACCCAGATCTATTTTATTTCAAACGTAAAATTCAAAAGAAAAGAAAGAATTCGTCGCACCCCAAAAGAGAAGTCCATAACAAGATCGGATTACCTTAATGGGTATCGCGGACGAAAAGAATTTCTTGCGATCGGTACTTTAAATATACCAAAACTGTACAAGTTTTACGCCGAAAAAATGTATGTTAGTGTTTGTTATAATATTATTTGAAATAATTGGTAATATGTAGATAAATTGTTGACAGCATTATGTGAGCGTATTGGTAAAAAACGGCCCAATTTGATGCTTACCAAGGATGGAGTTATTGGAGTTGGCTGGTACCTTTATACGAATTAGATGTCTATGCGCCCTTATGGCAAACCACAAAGTGGGACGTTTTTACTAAACCGCTCAGGTATTGTGTGTTTCCGTTTCTCTTGTGCCGTTACTTGAGTATTGTAAGCCTATTCGCAAAGATTTAGACGTGTTACTCTCAGTACAAATGAAATCCAAGCTTATATAATTAATTGATATCGTACCTTTGACTTTGTCGCCGTCACGCGTCTCCCAATGCTCCTTATCATCGCCGGTGTGAGGGTCCTTTACGGAGTAGTCGAACGCGTATTTCGGATGCGCCTGAAAAATACAATTATTTTATTTAAAACATGAATAGACTCTGCGCGGTGTATCACTATCAGCTATAATTATGTCTACCTTAACCCTCTGCTACTGTCAGTCACGTGACATGGATCTTATTATCAACATTATATTCCACTTTACAATGTTGGGACCTTACCTCAGTGGCAGAGAGATAGTTATTTATTTTTGACTTTCATACAACTGAATACATTATCTAACCAGCTTATAAAATTTAGCGCAATCGGTTGCGAAATATGACATGCATTCGAGACAAGATGGGAGAAAAAATAATGTAAATCTAAATTTTGGCCTAGCCGAAATATACAACGCATTGCTTCGGTAATTAATTCAGTACCTAATACGTAAAAACCCTTCATCATATGAATGATTTGGGGCTGTAGGCGGCATCCATATCGATGAACTGCACCGTGATAATCGACCTCTTCATGGCGGTAGTGGTCGTCTAGGCTCTGTGCCGGCAAAGCTGGCTTAAAGCTGTAGTCTATGTCGTGTTCGAAGCCGTGGTAGCCGTCGTATTGTACCGATAAACTACACTTACATGATAATCGACGTCCTCCTCGTGGCGGTAGTGGTCGTCTAGGCTCTGTGCTGGCAAAGCTGGCTTGAAGCTGTAGTTTATGTCGTGTTCGAAGCTGAAGTAGCTCTCGTATTGTAGCGATGAACTACACTTAAATGATAATTGACGTCCTCCTCATGGCGGTAGTGGTCGTCTAGGCTCTGTGCCGGCAAAGCTGGCTTGAAGCTGTAGTCTATGTCGTGTTCGAAGCCGTGGTAGCCCTCGTAATGTACCGATAAACTACACTTACATGATAATCGACGTCCTCCTCATGGTGGTAGTGGTCGTCTAGGCTCTGTGCCGGCAAAGCTAGCTTGAAGCTGTAGTCTATGTCGTGTTCGAAGCCGTGGTAGCCCTCGTAATGTACCGATAAACTACACTTACATGATAATCGACGTCCTCCTCATGGTGGTAGTGGTCGTCTAGGCTCTGTGCCGGCAAAGCTGGCTTGAAGCTGTAGTCTATGTCGTGTTCGAAGCCGTGGTAGCCCTCGTATTGTACCGATAAACTACACTTACATGATAATCGACGTCCTCCTCATGGTGGTAGTGGTCGTCTAGGCTCTGTGCCGGCAAAGCTGGCTTGAAGCTGTAGGCGTCTATGTCGTGTTCGAAGCCGTGGTAGCCCTCGTATTGTACCGATAAACTAAACTTACATGATAATCGACGTCCTCTTCATGGTGGTAGTGCTCGTCTAGGCTCTGTGCCGGCATAGCTGGCTTGAAGCTGTAGTCCATGTCGTGTTCGAAGCCGTGGTAGCCCTCGTATTGTACCGATAAACTAAACTTACATGATAATCGACGTCCTCCTCATGGTGGTAGTGGTCGTCTAGGCTCTGTGCCGGCAAAGCTGGCTTGAAGCTGTAGGCGTCTATGTCGTGTTCGAAGCCGTGGTAGCCCTCGTATTGGGCTAGCGTTGACGCCACGAGCAGCAGCAACGGAATGGTGCGCTGTTAAAGAATAAAAACAATGATACAAAATTTACAGCCTATTCTTACTTGTTTTCAGTCGAAAATCTGAGGTAACAAACATAAAACATACAGTCCTATGTTTTATGTTTGTTACCTCAGAACTTTAGACTGGGTTAACCGATTATGAACAAATTCAATTAGGGTCAATTTGAGTGTCAATTGTTTGATTGTTTAAACTCTATTTCCTTTGGTAGTTACGCGGTATTGCACCGTCCCCGATCGACGATATGGTTTTCTCATGGATGCCTTTGTCAGAACTGAAAAAACAATCATAATCGGTTAACCCAGTCGAAAGTTCTGAGGTAACAAACATAAAACATACAGTCCTATGTTTTAGCATTGTAATCAAAAGAAGTTTTATGACGAGTTACGTCGAAAAACTTATTTCGAAAAAAGGTTAATTATCTCTGGAACCAAGCCGAATCCAGGAAATATTATATAACATTAAATACTCTAAATATGCTCAGGAATTCAGCATTAAAATCTTTCGTAATGCTCAACGAGCACCGTGTATATACATATACACCGTGTTTTTATTGATTTCCGCTAAATTGGACAGGTTAATTGAGACATTAATAGAAGTTGCCTGGTATATCGGCTTTTGTTAATTTCGTAAAATATTTTTTTTTTTTCGTTTTCATACATAATAATTGTAATGGCAAGTGTGAGACAACCTTAAGAATAAGATCCCAGGTGACTGACGGCTGCTGACGGCACATGTCAAAATAAGTAACATTAGGATGTAATAATGGTTGCAGTACACTTGTTCAGTCATAAAATTATTATTTTTTAACTCAATAACAGTAAGAGTTAAGACACTAGTTTCTTAGAGAAATTGATTATTTTTGACCTAAATAAGCTTCCTTTAATTTAACGGAAATCAATAAAAACACGGTGTATAAAAAATGGCACCGTAGATCACAAAATATTACACTTATGTCCAAGTTATAAAGGTTTGAAGAACTAATATTTATTTTGATATTCTAATTTAAACCTAGTCACTTTGTTATAAAGTGCACATATCGGTTACTACCTGCCTACTAGTGCAGCGTCGACGGAAATACTTACTGATTCATATTTTAAAAAGCTATGAATGGTGCGACAGAAACCAAAGTGTCACTATAGTAGCACTTAGTAAACAATTATGTTAATTAATTCTCATACATCGCTATGAATTATGGACTTATGAATACGCACTTAGTCCTCGCATAATTCCAATTTCAAATTTCCAACCGCTAAAGAACTTCCTGACCAGACCGCCATTATGGTTGACACGGAAACGCACGGAATTGCCCGGAGACGTCCGAACGTCGCATATACGTGATCCATTACACGCAACGCTACCGCGACTTGCAAAAACGAGTCACATGCGTAAAAATGGGAACACTATATCGACTGACTGTAGACCTTCAGTCAATGCAATAAGGTTTATTTTGCGAATTGCACTTAATCCGGGTTAGCAGTATCAGGGAAGCTTGGGTGGAAATTAATAATTGGTCTGATATTTCCACGGCTATTTATACGGTACTTAACTTTACGGCGATTGTCGGTTCTGATTTTAGTTAATAATTCAATCAGATAAAACGAAACTGGGTAATTACACGAATAACTAAATTGTGGTATTCACATGTATGACAATAATACAAATTATGTTCGATTATGTTATTAATTATAAATGCTTCTCTACTACCTAACTTACCGTTACACGATATTCCAATTTTTTAACGCATGCTTTGTGTTATTTGCTTATTTTCCTATATATCTTATTGATTTTGATTACCTATCTTTTTTATAATGTTAATTAAAATGGTATATAAACTTACGAAAAGCTTATAAAGAAATCCATCAATGTTTAGATCAGAGCTAATTTATTGAATTTGTGTGATGCTGTATTTATAACTTTAGCTCCATCTGAGACTAGGCGGAATCGTATCCGCATCGGCTTTAGTGTCTAAATGAATTAATAGAATATAATTATGAATAATATGATTTGTAAGACTATTAACATTGTGAGACTTATTAGTACCCCCTGTAGTAATTGTCCACCACCCCGCCGGTGCCCTGGCATTTAGGTCTCATTTCAATACCAGGGATTTCGCCACTCTGTGGTAAAGTCTATTCATCCTTACTTTGGTTATGTCTAATCTAGTAAACAATTGTCTACCCTCAAAGTGCACAAGTCCTGCCGTAAACAGCTGTCAACTTGAATATGATAAAACTTTTCCATGTGAAATAACAAAGAGGTGGCTTAAAATATTGCACCCGGTTTCCTGATTTCGGCAAATCTAGTGGTTTTACGGAAAGAAGTGTATTTGGAGGTTAGGCATTTGTATGATGATAATGAGTCCAATCGATTTTGTCCATGGCGACTACTTCAGACTCCTATTTGCGCTCGTGCGCCCGAAGATGGCTAATTATCTTTACGGCGAAACCCCGTACGGCGTACACATTATAAAGAAACTTGAAAAAAACAACTTGTTTACTAGTTAAGACAAGGATGAATAGGCGGTAATACCAATTAGTGCTAGCTTTGACAAATCGACTTCACTCGCAGCAGATGCCGAGTCCGAGCCTATTGTCGTGTAATATATCGCTACCCCAATATTACACGGTTCTATGTTACATTTTCGAGGTAGTTGAATTTGGACTAAATGTCAATATGACAATGTTCAAATTTCTAGTTGATGAAAGTGCAACATAGAACCTTGTAATATTGGGGCGGCGATATGTTATTGTATTTTCTATTTCTTTTCTTTTTGTACCTATTGTCTTTTCCTGTATTTTTTATTTGTGATGCGAAAATAAATGTATTTTTTATGGCTACTAAGTACTAGCAGCGTTTATTGACTCGATAGAAATCGCGTATGAATATTAGAACGTGGCAATCGATGCAGAACAAACTGTCAAACAGAGAAATCAGTTAGATAATTCGCGATTCGTATGTAAACATTGTGTCAGTTTGTGACTGTTGCGTGTATTCTAATACTTTGTTGGTTGCACTTGCACAATTATATTTAACTAGTAATTCAATTAAGAGTGTTATTGTTTTGTAATACAAGCGGTTAATTGGTTGACCGAATAAAGTGATTGAAATAAGGGTTGTCACATTCCTTACAAAAATGCTATTACCTATATACACATACAGGGTTATAATGAACACGTTCGCCCCCGGTACTTTCACTAAATCCTAATACTACACCGATCGAAATTTTCTTATTAAATCTCCTATGCCAATGACACGCATGTGTGACCGAAATGATTGTACTCCTATGCCGGCGACACAACACTTGTGTCAAAAATGATTGTATTTCGATGCGACTGGCACATGAGTAACAACTTAATTTATGCTAGTGGCACTAAAGTACGGTAATTTTGATCACATATGTGTGTCACTGGCATAGGAGTCAGATGTTTTTGATATCATAACATTCCTAATAATTTTGACTAGTAGGTACGTATGTGCGTTTCATTCAATGTTCATTGCGGGCCGAGTTAGATTGGTTTTATAGGAAGTACACAACTCTGAAAATATTGACGCAAATTCAGTCTATTGGAATATTTCCTTCTCCAAGTGATCTTTCAGATCATTACCAAAAATGTTTGTGAAGTGCCAAAGTTAGAATGTGTAAGTCAGCCAATTTAACTTTGTACGTTATAATTTACAAATATATACATTTTATGCTCAAGTATCGTTCTGAATATACTAAATATATGTACACAAACTTCGAGACGTTTTTGCAAAGGTTTCATTTTGTGGCTTGTAATAGGACGGATTTGGCTTGTATCTTTATACTAATTATCCATAAGAATTTAGGGGTACCTAAGCGATAAAATGGGGCCTGATGTAAAGAAGCTGACATTTTTTGTTCCGTTTAACAATTTGTACGATTAAGCACGACTGGCTGCTTGCGATCGTTACCGTTTGAACTCCACTCACGCCCGAAAATGTTTAAATTTGCTTTCACCCTGACATTTACTAACTACCTTTTAATCTAACATTCAAAACCGAAGAAAACTTCTTGTCATCTTGTTACACCACTGGGTTTCGTCATTCTAGTCACCGCACATAATGGATTCATTCATAAACTAACAAACTTTACAACTTTCATTAACAGTAGTGTTAACTACAAACATTCATGTAAGCGCAAACATGTTTTTGAACTGTTGCTTTATACATTGTGACGTAGAACAGATGTAATATTATTCAAATTTGGGAGTATTTTCAATATAACTTCTGAAAAGGCGAAAAAAGTACTCTCAAGACATTAGTGGATCTAGTCTCTATAATACTAGTACAATACAGTGCGAATAATGTTAAATTTAAAACCGCCAAAATCCGCTATTGATAATGAAATATAATAATTTTGGCAAATAATTTGTATGGAAAAAGAGAGATGTGCACCACCGGTTGCATCAAACTTGTTCATGAGAAAACACCGGCACAAAAACCGGAGCCTATGTTTTCAAAACCGTACAATGATGCAAGGTTGTACGCACCATAAACTCATAAAAGCGCATTCACGTTATGCATAATTACCGTAGCCGTGTATGACATTGTATTCATTGTATAGACCGCCAGACCACATACTATGACAAAATCAAGTAGGTACAGTCACCTGTCTTAAGGCCCATTTACACGATACAAGTTTCTTGAACATTCAATACAAGAATGTTGCAGCAACAAAAAAATTGCACTGTATAAACATAACGTGCCATTATTGTATTCAAGCAGCAACTTGAATTCAAAACTGGTATACATGTAAACAAAGCCATCAAAGTAGTTAATTGAATTCAAGAAATGTGAATCAATCTTTTTTTCACAATGGATTCCGTACGCGAAGGTGTTCTCCTTGTCGCTGCTGTAATAGCAACTGTGCTACGGGAAAAACTAGTCGAAAAACGCCGCAAAAAATTGTAGTCAAGAAAATGAATCCACAGGAAGAAACATACTGGGATTGCTGGGGGCTTCAAAGTCTTCAAACACCCTATGCATGGAACTTAGAGCTGAAGATGTTGCAGAGTTCAAAAACATATTTCGTGTGAACAAAGCTCAGTTTTCATACTTGCTCGATAAAGTCACTTATAGTTTTTATTTTCTGTGTCCCAGAGACATTCGTAACCTCTACAAATTTCTATTAATTCAATTATCTCCGAATTTTGGTAATTTGATATCATTTTTGTTCATCGTGCGAACTTTCAATATTGAATGAAAATCTGCCAATGCAAATCGGTTCAATTCTTGCTTCAATACGCCGTAGTTGATTCAACTCTAAGTTTAGACGTGTCAATACTTGCAAGCAACTATTGCCTTACGATAAATGTCCGTGGTGTAAACAAGATACGGTCAAGAACATTGATTGTCAAGAATTGTATACAATAATTTCATTCAAGATTTTAATTATTGCTCATGTGTAAACACTTTGATTCAATTCTTGAATTCAATTATTGAATGACAAAACTTGCGTACAATTATTGCCGATTTTTGTTCAAGAATCTTGTATCGTCTAAATGGGCCTTAAATAGTGAAATCTTAGAACGGAGTGTGAAAATTATATGGTTCGCTCGTAGGTATATGGACCCGTTTATTTATACCGTGGGATCGAGTTACAGATTTAAGTATTCCTGTGGTTATTACAAACCTTAACCCTTAAATGCATAGTGATGTATATATGCATCATGTACTTTCAACCCTATTGATAACATGTCAGAATTCAAATTTGAATAAATCTTTGTCAAGGTCATGCACTTAAGGGTTAACACTAGTTTCTGGTATAATGAGAGAGGCACAATTCCTATACGAAATAACTAGAAATTCAACGTAATCTATAGCTATTTTTAAGAATATGTTCAATTCAGGTTGAAACTCTCGAATATGCGAACTAAACGTACATCTTCACCCTTAAATAGGCATATTAAAAATATAGTGCGTTTCAAGCCTTCTTGCAGTAGGTAGAAAATGTGTGCATACCTATAAATATTATATTGCCAAGTTATGGATAAAAATATTTATATTTGTACTATAAGTCTAACTCTTGACGACTCAAATGGTTTTTCCTTGGAAATGTGAACCTGTTTCTATCGGAATCAAGCTAACTGGCCACCGTAAGAAACCACAGAAGTGTTGCCTCTGGCGAGATCCAATGCAGCCGCAAATCTCATTACAATTAGTGCACACCGAGATTACTGCTAAGCCTATTTACAAGGGATTATGTCACGTCGGCCTAAGTACACTTAACACATAATGTGCGGTTTGACCTCGGACACGTAATCTGGAATAATCTTTTCTCGCTATGCACATCCTTGTTCGACTGTGAAAAATTATATGATTGTATGATGTGTATTTTGCCGTAGCGCCTAAACCTCTGACGTAATTTTGACGGAGTTGCCCTATTGATCCTCAAATATGCATCAAATTTCAGTTACCTACTCGTTACAACTTCACTTTTTCTAAAAATCAATGAAAGGTTAGGTATTGTGCGTTTATTGATTTGTGCACGTTAGGCACTAATAAATATTTAGAAAATGACATTTCGAATTCTATCAAAATCTTACGATAAATAATCATGGGAATGGTGTTATTATTCATATTTACCCTATATAAAACACAAAAAACACTACACAATAAATCACTTCCAATTGTGCTGACTCGACGTAATGCGAGCAAAACTGACACGAAACACAGATATTTATTACATTTCCTATACTTTACTGCTGTATCTAATCTACCGCCAACTTCTACTAAATCGTATCTTCTACCATTGCTACTGCAAAGGCAATCTTACGTCGTAAAAGGTAGAATCCAACCGGAGATAATGATGGAGGCAGGCAATCGGAACGTCGCGTGTCGTCACGAAAGAAATGGGTTTTCACTCACTCTTGATTTTTTGCGAATGTCGTTTTGTTATGTGGTTCGGAAATGGATTTAGATCCTAGATAAGTACGGTGGTGGCCAAGAAATTGGGGCACTCCTATTGCCAGCGGAGTTTTGGATGCAGAATAGCCCCCTCATGGGTTTTTTTGGAAAATTAGTTAATGTTTCAGAAAAAATAGAAGAACCTCTTTTTTAGGTGATTTCGAAGTTGTATCGAACATTCTGGTACTCCGAAAAACCGAGGGCCTATACTGAGTCCCAAAACCTTACAGGCAGTGGAATTGCAGTTATCTGGCCATCTTGCACATCACCTTTGTCTTGTTACCCGACTAAAGCAAAAGCTTTAAGGAAGCTTTATATTGTGTCGTAAGATATCCCTTAGAAATGTGTCGTGCCGTAGCGTCAAAACTTTTTGATTAATGAGGTGCCAATCAATTTGTTTTTGTTGGTCGTCTGAAGGCTAAGGGCAAAGGACGAAAGTACAAAACAAGAGCTCAAAGTATTTTGTTGGTTCTAAAACTGGAAACATCCTTTTCATGGGCGAGATTCCAGAGGTTTATGTGGCATAAATTCATGTAATGTTAAGGTATATTTTACCGTCAAATTAAGTACATTCAAGGTATAAAATGTCGATGCGCGCAAAGAGTAAAAAATATGTATAGGTACAACACGATCTTATAGTAATAGGTAGTGTGTATACATATCTAATATATCTATTTGGCATTTTGCACGCATCTATATCTGTACCTTGACTGTACCTAGTGCAATGAGTGATAACATTTAGCAATAGCATAAAATTCTGATTATCACTAAACTTATAGTTGGTTATTATAGTTATAACTATAATTAAACTTATTATTTAAAACTTAACTGTATCGTAATCACTACCAATATCCCTAAGTCTGTAAAAAGAAATAGGTAATAAAATAATGTTACATAAAAAAATCGAACGCACTGACATAGCACGCAAACATTTTAACCACACATCACATCACAAAACCACCACCGAAAACTATATCTTTTACTCACAATTGAAATTTCCATATTCTTGTGTTTAGTCAGTCCTCGCGTGATATAGCGAAATGTAAATTATTCGGTACACGATCAACTTATATCCAAGAAATAGTTAATTCTGCCCCTTCTCGGGGTCCCCCACTATTTAGAATTGTATCGATCGCGTACAGAGTCGAATGCTCAAGCAAACCATTATAAAGTTGGGTTAGGACTTGGGCTTCCGATTCGAATATTCAGTCCATTTTAGTAATCGAATAAGGCATTAGGCAATCAGATATTCGAATATTTTTTACTACCCAAAAAATTACAATTTAGATACTTGTTGTTGTTGTTGTATTCTGGCCATTTTTTCCGCAACTCGACATGCCTATTTTGCGTAGTCCCAATGCTGGCCCAGTACTTGTTGGGGACTTCACATACACCCTTGAATATCTTCGCAGGTGTATGCAGGTTTCCTCACGATGTTTTCCTTCACCGTAAAGCAGTTGTGAATTTAGATACTTACCCCCTTATTCATAAACGTCTGCTAACTTAAGGCGAGGTAAGCGTAGAATTCCCGTTTGTTTTTTTCAGTTTTCTCAATAATACTACTTCCTTATGAAGTAAAACTTATATATGTTACATTTGAGAACTTGATCTATCGCGCATTGATTAGTATATTTAAACAAACTTCGCCCTATAAAAAACGATCTCAAACATAGGTCTAATCTCTGCATGAAAACTCATTTTGCTAAGAAACTACATAACTTTACCAAGAAAAAAATATATCAGAAGAAACGTCAAAGTCTGTGTCAACGATTAACAAGAAGAAATCATTAATATTGTAAGAATTATATTTCATCTTACAAAATATGTGAAATTATTCTCCCGGATTGCTCCTGCTGTCATCTTTCAGTCCCAATCGGGACCTGTTGGAGGGAGGACGTACGTCAATTTTGCGCACCGCTGTCGTCAACCAAACTATCTTTAAGATTGGTGTGATAACACATAAAAAAATGTTATCATCACTGGGGCTTCGGAGACTGAATAAACATAAGAGGTGAGTGACTAAATTAATAGAATTATGTTATTCAATATATTAAACCAAAACAATAACAAACATATTACACAGTATAGATAAAAACAGTAGGATGACTACTGGAGATAAGACCATGACACATTTTGACATGACGAAAATTGTGAATAATTAAGAATGGTACCTACTCGTATCTATTAAAAATAGGATTTTATATCCATAATAGTTCGTTATCATCCAATAAAATTTAAAAAACACAATTTATTTTGGAATTCGAATTATTTTATGAAATGTTTTGCAAGCAGTCGCACTATATTGATTTAAACTTTCACGACTATCACTCATATTTTTAATACAAACGGGTCCTAATCGCATAAACTTACGTTTAATTATATCCTGACGTTACACCCGTGGTCGCAGGCAGACATGAGTATCAATAAAATACTACTAATAATATACTATCAATTAAAAAAAATATGGAAAATAATGCGAATTGTTACGAAACATACCGAGAATTAGTACATTTCGATTCAAGTGCGAAAAAAAAAAAGTACTAAAGGAGTGGAGATAAATTAAAGCACGACCGAAGGGAGTGCTTTAAATCTACACGAGTTACGAATTACGTTTCCGCACGTGTATCATACGACGTTTTTCAGTACATATGGCCCTCCGAAGATTTCGACCTGACGTAAAATGAACCACTTCTCGCACAAGCGCGTAAAAATGCGCAATCTGTACTGAGAAATAAGCTTTTCATAAAAAAATTGAATGGAAAAATATACGAATGACTAAAGTTGCTATAGGGAATGGCGCCCACTATGTTACATTTGCATGAAGGGTAAATTAATAAAAAATTAAAAAAATTGAAAATTTTACTTGATAAATGTGATCTATTATCTATACCAATGATATGGTACATATTTATTGTAACGGTGAAAAAGTAACCCTGTATAATAACACAGATAAACTTGACCATGTACAGTGATCGTACTAATAATGTGGATGACATTAAATCACCTATAGAATGTTTTCAAAAAATATTTTTACTATTACTATTTTTACTAAAACGAAAGTGTAATTTGAAATAAGTAAGTTGAGTACATAATGCCGTTCTTTTACTAATGTTTTAAAATACACAATTGAATGTCGAATTTACAAGAATATTGTTATAATTTACCTTTTTTGGAGATACGTGACAAAAACATGTACGTGCTGTGATCAAAACATACTAAACATAGAACCAACATTCAAATGCATTTTGGAGATAACACAATATATCAGAAATATAGAGCCAAAGAAAACGCAAATAATATTAAAGACTGTATCGTTTATTATAAATACAAATTTGACCTGGTCTAACTTTTGAAATATGTATTATTTTGCGTTTCTATGTTCTGAGTGTATGGTGTGTACGTAATGTATGGCTACTTTCCAAATTGTTTCTTTTAGGGGCTTTATCGTGCTTAAAATATTGCCTATCAAACGTATTTCGGACAAACCTATACAGCTGAATGTAAGACTATTTCAGCGACTCCAGCGAGAACAGCGAAGCAGCTATAAGAATCAGCCATACATAAAATCTTTAATGAAACACCATGGGCTTGATCCATAGTTAGAACAGGTAGATATAAATGCTCCACGACAGTTATATTAGATGTCAAAGTCAAAATACACGTAAGCTACATACCATATTCTCTTTAAAGTATCCTTTCACAAATTCAGATCATTTTTTTGGGCAATATAAGAGCTATGGCAATATCTAAATGTTTGATATTACGAAGCACATGAAAGCGTGTCTTTCAAAGTACGATTTTTTTGTGTGTGATGTTGTCTTTTTCGCAAAACGCAAATTTTCTTGTAATAAATACTTGTCCGAAATATTTTCTTATTATTCAGAAGATCAGGATTTTGGATTGGGTTAGTTGTGTCTAATCCAGATGGTTTACGTCGAGTTTCTAGGATGAAATGTGTACCTTATTAAAGCAGTAATTAGACACATGTATGTTTTTATATAAACATGTAATATAAAAAATTATGGCCAAGTAAAGTCGTATTTATAATAAATGATACACCCTTTAATATAGGCCTCACAAATTTTATGATAGCAGCAAGTATACCCTGGGTGTAACTACAAAATACAATCAATACATCTTTCATCCTATATAAATGTAATGGATTTACTCGCGATTATTATATTACTTTGTGAAATATGCAGCACGGAAGCTTAAATAAAAGCATTATCCTGTAATGCGAAATTAGGTACGTTATTTTTGCGTCATCTGCATGATTAGTTCGACCCCTGATCATCATGTATAATTATATACTTTTTTCGTGGACAGTCCATCAAAAATTTTGCATCATTTTTTATGAAATTGTACGCCTGATACGCATTATAGGACCGCGGATCTATAACGAGTTTTGTATTAAATATTAATGGGATAGTCTCGCATCCGTGTATTTTCTAAATTTACCGTCTACTTTACACATGGCTTGCTAGAGCTTGCCAGATTATAAATTAATCACTTATATTATTATTATGTTACACTATGTCGTTTCGATTCACACTAGTCACATAGTTGTAGTACTGTAAATATTTTCACTATGAGTATTACAGTATCACGTCATCATTGACGGCGACTGTCACGGGTATTAGCGGAGGCTGGATGACTCTTAAAACTAGCGTTGAGAGGTCAAAGAATATGGCCTTAACAAGCTGCTAATAATTGTTCGTTCCTTTCGGTTTTAACAATGTGTCCATAAGAGCAAAAGGGACATACAATTATTAACGGCTTGTTAAGTTAGCAGACGTTTATGAATAAGGGGGTTACACTCTTATCTATCTCACACCATTGTATTAGGTAATAAATTATTTTTGGACTTTTTTCACCACTAGTATAAGGTAATAACCAAAATTAAAGAAGCGAACTTTTAGGATATACCTGCAATGTGCTAATCGGGTTATCTTTGTATTGCAGGATAATATTATGTCTTTTTAAAACATTTGACGTAAATAAGCAAATTTTCTTGTATTTGTTAAAACTATTCGAATGACACAAAATTTAAAACCGAATATTCCAATGTCTGAGAATGTCGAACATTTGCAGGCCCTAGTTTGGACTTAAAAGGGTTTACTATTTGCCATAGAGATATTCTCATCCCTTATTATGATGTATAGCGGCGTCCCTAGCCCCTACTTAAGGACCGTATCTAAATGTAAGTAGACAACTTTAGGGCCCTATAAATACGTATACTCAACTTTATATAACAAAAACTGTTCAGTATATTATGAACCATATTAATGGGCATGATTTCAGGTCAGAAACAATATGCCATTCTGTTAAAATCAATGAAATGGATCTGCTTAACTTAGAGACACGGAAAATAATTTTGGACGACTGGTGTAAAATTAAGGGCATAACAATAAGAAAGCTCGTTAAAAAGTATAAGTTCACTTCTGCAGGCATATACAAACCGATAAATAAGTTCGGCAACACTTTAACTTTAGAATATCTGCCCAAGAGTGGAAGAAAACAGGGACCATGGGACCCGGCGTTGCATAAGAAAGTAGTACGAATATTTTTACAAAATCTAACTCTTTCTGTCCAATGCTGCCAAAAAAGCGAAAACTCCGTCTTTTATGATACAAAAAATTAAAAAGAGACGTAATCTAAAGACATATAAAAAACAGAAACAACGTAAAAGAGATGAAAAAAAGTCGTATCAGTTAAAAAACGGACAAGTAAACTGTATGATCATGTGCTGACTAAGAAAAAGCAACGTATTATCATGGACGACGAAATGTACTGCAAACTAGATTTAAAAACGACCCCTGGATCTTAGTATTGTACCATGCCCGCTGGAAAAATTCTTTCTAAACAAGATACAGCCATCAGTGTTGAAAAATTGGTAAATAATACTCGTATGGCAAGCAATTTGTCAACGTAGCATGCGTTTCAATTTTTTTTTCACCACAGGTAGTTTAAACGCTGAAGTATACCAAGAAGAATATTTAAAAAATAAGACTGCTGCCTCTCATTAAGAAGCATAGGATGCCTACTTTGTTTTTGCCTGATTTGACGTCATGCTATTACTCGAAAGCCACCCTTGAATGGCATAAAACAAACAAGATTGATATAGTCGAAAAAGACATGAATCCCTCCAAGTGCCTTGAAGTACCCCCAATCGAAAGGTACTTGGCTTTTATGAAGCGGCTCCTTCAAAAAATACCAGAGCTGCAACATCAGCCGACGACTTAAAAAAAAAGTGGAACAGAGTGTCAGGAAATATAGCAAATGTTGTCGTCCAAAATCGAATGGAGGACATACAGAAGAAAGTAAGATTGCAGGCTAAATAGGGGTCCGATGGCAGTCTCTTTAGAACATAATTCTAGAAAAAGTGTTATATTTTAATTTATTTTTGTTTTATTTCAAAATATTACTTAATATTAAAGTTGCGTCACTTTTATCTTGTCTACTTATAATTCGATACGGTCCTTAAGTAAGTACGTCAATACCTTTGTAACAGTGTGAATCTCGAGTACGTCTGTTCTATTTATTCGGCCAGGCTGCGAGAGTGCGTCGTCACATTTACAGTCTTACATATTAAGAATAAAAAAAAATGTTTAGGCAAATTTCTACATGGAAAATTATCATTTATTTTAATGATATTTACACTTTCATATCTATTCATAGTAATCATAATCATTCCTGAATTACTTTGTATATTGGTGTAATTTAACAATAACAAGCTAACTATATTTTTGTAAGTTTTTTTT
>JALPQI010007574.1:0-36831 GCA_025490895.1 Thaumatotibia leucotreta | reverse complement strand
CAGAAGATTCCCCACCATCCACAGAATCATCTGCATCTACAAATGTAAAATTAAAATACTATAGGGGTGAATCAACTTTTTTCTGTCTGTTATTGCCGTGGTTACGGTCGCCTGAGTCACGCCGGTTTTATGCAAAATTATGCTACTTAAACTATGCAAACATATATTTTTCTGGTGTTAATAAGCCCTTTCCTTAATGAGCCACCTACAGACATGCACAACTTGCATGTTTGCCTAATTAAAGTAGCATAATTTCGCATAAAACCAGCGAGACTCAGGCGACCGTAACCATGGCAATAACAGACAGAAAAAAGTTGATTCACCCATATAGGCATTATCCAGCATATATAGTTACAATAGTCGAAATTGCAATTTCTATAATGAAATGAAATGGTTGTACATATGAGTATGTCTTAGGGTTGCCACCTTTTTTTAAAGGCAAAATAGTATTTTTATGAAAATGTAAAAAAAAATAGTACTTATAGAGAAAGTAAGGAAAAAAAATAGTACACCTATTTAACTTGTCAGTGTCAGATTGAGAGTCAAAGTTTAGTTACCGCGAATTAGGCAAATTCGGTCCATTACGAAATTCCAAACACTCACAAAATTGAAGCCGCTGAAGATGTAATAAAAATATAGTATTTTACGTACTATATTGGTTTTGTATATTATATAGTACATTCGAGTAAAATATAGTACGATACTATATATTATAGTACGGGTGGCAACCCTAGTATGTCTGGCCATGCTCAATGTAGGTAGGGTAACGCAGTTATTAAAAAACAGCTGGACCCGTTATGTTCGAAATAGTTTTTATTTTAAAGTACTTTTTTTATAAGCCATCATTCATGATTTTGGACCCGCGGATTACAAGATAAAGAATCTAGAGGGGGCACAATTTTCTTCTATTCTGGAGCAGTGATATCAGAAAATATTTACTTTAGAAAAAACTTTCTTTTGAGACCTTTAGTCTTTTTGATAGACCTATTTAACAATACTTCACACTATAGGATTACAGCAAAATAAAAAATCATCCCCACCTTACTACTAGGGAAGGTACCAGAAAAAATATCCACTTTCTATTCTATAACATTATCTGCGTTATTAATGTGTATACATGTATCAAATTGCTAATTTCTAGTACTAACGGTCACTGAGCTATGCTGCGGACAGACGGACATGGCGAAATTATAAGGATTCCTAGTTTACTATGGAACCTTAAAAATACCTCAAAATCATAATAATCAATCATTGTGAGCATGTCCCATGTAGTCAATACTTAACACTAAGGTGCGACCGAGATCTCGGTCTCGGCATTCTCGGCCAAACATCGAGCCGAGATATCCCTCTCGACTCTCGGCCGTGCGTGGCCGAGATTCGTAATGAGCTGTAATTGGGGCTTGACGCCATCTCGCGAACTTACTGCGATTTTATTGGTGTCATATTGACATGAACTGACTTCAATTTCACTTTAAAATGAACGGAAGGAATAATTTAGAGTAAGCGCCCCTATCATACTATCGATAAAAATACCTAAAATGTGAATACCGTTTTTTGGGGTAACTACATAAAAAAAATCAAAAAAGAAAAAATCAAAAAAGAAAAGATCCAAAAAAAAAATCTGTATCTAGTTTGACGTTGGACTTACTATACGTATTTGCTAGGGATTTTTTATGTAATTTATACGTTTTTTATCCTTTCTACCAAGTCTCGGTCTCGGTCTCGGCCGAGAATCAAATTTATTCTCGGTCTCGGTCTCGGCCGAGACTAAAATATGGGTCTCGGTCGGACCTTACTTAACACCTTCGCGGATACTAAACGCCTATAGGCGTAATCTCATTGTTTCTTCTGTTGTGTCTGGAGTAGTGTCCGCGAAGGTGTTAAATAATAATTTTTCAAAAAACAATAATTATGAATCTGATGTCTAATTCAATAGTAAACTTACCTTCACTGGAACAAATATTGGCCACTATCTCAACAGCACTTTGCTGCGCATCTAACATTTGAGTGACAGATTTTATGTGACTTTCCAATACTTGAGCCGCTTTTCCCTTTGGGACTGTGATCTTACCAGCACTATCTGGTAATGGTACATCATTGGAAAGTTCATTACATGCTGCTCGGTGGTCTACAGAGATGGTAGTAGCCAATATTGTCATAATCTGGTGAATAACATTTGCTGGTAGACTCGTAATATTTCCACCACATGTATTTATAGTTACTCCAGCTGCAAGAGTCTTTACTAAGAGCATTGGAGGGTCATTGCTCTCTAATGAGAGTAAGTCTTGTAATTGCTTCTCTGAGTTCGACTTTATCTTCTCCATAGCTTGGGGATTATCTTCCACAACCACTATCAGACACTGTAACACTGCAGTTACTATGTCATTTCCAAAGGTTGTCAAATCCAGGTAACGGGGCAATATGTCCAATATTCTTGATTGCCCAAGGTACTTGATGGCTAGGTCTAAAAGAAACATAAATATTATTCTATTAACATTTGTCAAACTAAATTTTGAAATGTCTTTTCAAGTTTTCATGGAGAGTATAATATAAAATACCTGAACTTTCACATAGGTTCCAAAGTAAATTTATACATTGAATAATTGTATCCATATCCTCATCTTTAGTGGTTGAGCTGGAGTCCGGTGTAAATGACTCTGTATGCTGAAATCAAAGCCAAGTATGAGTACAAAAATATAAGTATTCTGATTAATAATTATGGTTTTTTTTTTTTATGTTGGCAGAACAAAGTGGCTCCACTCCACCTGATCGTAAGTGAAAACATGGTAACTCACAATTTAATATAAAATGTCTGTGTACAATCATTGGTGAGCCGAACAAAACTTTTAGAGATGACATATTCCAGTCAAGGAAAATATGAATATTATTGACAAATTACTATCCATTTTAGGTTTTTGAATTGCATATTGGAATCCAATATTTTCAGTATTTGGGTGTGTGGTGTATATCTTATGTATGTTAGTTAGTGCTATTTTATGTCCATTTTGTGAAAATTTGCACCTTTATTAAAGATGATATTAATGATATACCTAAATCCCAGTAATTATTGGTATGGTCTACAAAGTTATTCACGATACACTTCTGCATACAAATTATATTTTCTTGGTTAATTGTAGTTACACATTAAAAATTATTAAAACAAAATTAGTAAAACATTGCAACAAACTTAATGATTTTAAATTACTTGCCTACCTATTTACTTGTAGAATAATGCAAAAACGAGTACCTCATGGAAGTAACAAATTAATGTAGTCATGACATCTTGCTCTAACAGGCCCTCGCAGGCCTCAAGCCCCGCAGCAGAGAAGTTCCTCAGAGCCCCAGCAGCAGCATGCCTCACGGAACTAGCTTGATCCAGCAATAATGGAGCTACAACTTTGATCAAACCTTTGTTCAACACAAGTTCAATGTTTTCAGGAGTTTCTATTAACATGGCAAAGGTTTGGAGCCCACAATATTTCTCTTCCACATTGGCTGTCTGTAATATAATAAAACTCTAATTAATACAATAGAATTAAGTTGGTGATCTTGGTTGTTTTTTCATTGGTATATGACATCCAATATTTATAATTAATAAAAAAGAGTTTAGGTAAGTTTCAAAATACCAGTTTTTAAACATTAAACATGATTATTAATTGTTACATTTGTTTATAGTTATACATTATAATCAGAATTATATTAATTTATTAGCCTGAAATATTGTAAGATCTTAGAATTATCAAATCATCACATAATTTTAGTAGAACTTAAAATAGGCTGAAATTATTTTATTAATTCTTCAGCTTAGAATTCCTTAAGTATCATATTTCATTTCTGAACCAGGGATCTACACCTTATATTACTAACAATATAATATAGATACAACATCTCTATCTCTACCCCTGTCTGTCGCTTGATGCAATTTTTAATATATATAATACAGTGTTAGAACCCATGCTAAGCCGGGCGGGTCGGTAGTTATTGATAAAAAAAGTAAATTTCGCATTACTAAAACGAAATTTGTATATACAATTTATTATATTATTAAGATCGAACGAGCAAATTAATGTTGATATTGGAGATAACAGACAGTAAAATCTAACCTGTAACTGATCGAGGATAGTCTGCACAACATTTTCTTTCGAATCCACCATCACCTCTTCTTCATCCGAATTCTCAACGACTACATTTTGCCTAGCCTTCGTCCGCTTAGGTTTCTTTATTTTACCCATATTTTTAACTTAGAAACCAAGATTTTTTAGTTGGGCTAGAGGTTAGCTGTGTTGAGTGTTGACACGAATCCGCACACCATGCGTACTTTGACAGTGACAATTTGACAACAATGAATGACACGGAATGACATGACGTTTACTTATGACACTGACGTTCTATGGACATATTTTCTTCAATACAATTTTTAGTTTGCCGTATGCATTTGGTATGCATTATATTATATATATTATTGATCTACCAAGTTACACCGATATTGATCTACCGTGAATCTCCCGAAGGAAATCCATTATTTCAGAAAGACACCATTGCATAAATTTTAAAAGACGATGAAAATACGCCTTTGAAACTATTTTTAACATCGATCGGTTACTAGATGGCGCAAGGCGTAAGCGTGCAACCTCGGCAAATAAACGAAATACCATCAAAAAGTAGATTCAGTAAATTTATAAATACTTACTTAAACAAACGCGACTATTCGCGATTAAAGAGCTGTTTAATTATAAATGTGTTTTGCACTATTTTACACATTATCTCAAGAAGCTGAAAAAATACCTAGTAAAGGCGCTATTAATGTACTAATATGAAATAGTTATTAAGTGGGCAAAGTTGTTGTTTAACTGTCGTTCCAATATTGAGACCTGAGCTAGCGAAAGATTCCAAAATTGAGGTTTTAAAACTGGAATCTTGAGCATTGCGAAGGTCTCAAGGCACTAGAGTTGAACAAACTTTGCCGCTAAGTTTAATACAACTTTTTTCCCTCACTATCGCGAGGAAATATGATTACAAATCTCATCCAAAAGTAAATTTACTTTAAAAAACCATTTAAAGTCGAAACGTATCGTAGACTAGTTACTCCTGGTACTTAAATATAACCAATGGCTTACAAAGTCACCAATGAGAATTGTCCAATTTAACATGTGAGCTCCGATTGCGCATGTTTACTACAGTCACACAGATCCACTTATACTAGGCAGTAGGTAGTGGGCCATAGGAATTAGAGCAAGGTCAAATTACTTTGCCTCACATGTGAATAAGATGCGTTTTTACCCGCTCGTATTAAAGGATAAAAGAACGCTTTACGAGCTTGGGAGGGGAAAATAATAATGCAATGTTGGTTACAGGCTTGTACAGCCCCGTTTGTACAACTTAAGTGTTTGCAATTTGCATTAGATTGTAGAGTAATCATATAACAAAAAAATATATAGGTATGTATATTGAATAGAGGATTTAATGGTTATGTTAAGACTACCTAACATAAAATGACCTTGCACTTGCAATAAGTATATTTATTGTTCAGTATTAGTAGGATTAGTAGGTACTACCTTAAATCTTAATGTTAAGATACGGTTTGAAGTAATATTTAAAAAATACACGCTGTATAATGGTAAAGAAATAAAAAACAATGCAGAACCATAGGTATGCGAAACATGGACTAAGTTGGGAAGTTCCAAATTTAGTTTGCGCAGTACATACATATCTTTACAAAATGTGCGCTATGGAACTATCAAGCAATCGGAAGTGATTATCCAGCGGCATGTTTCGGCCGGGCCGCATCCCCCGATGTAATTGCCTGAATTGATTCGGTCCGCAGGGGGCGGCGACAACCTGACGTGCATCGGCTGCCTCCTCAACCATCCAGAAACAACTCTGTAAAAGATACTACTGTATAACTGACCTTATAATATCCCTAAGAAGATTCAAATTAAAACAACAATAACCAACAAGAGACCAAATTGATTGCGATGGCTGGTATTCGACGACATTGAGTCATCTGTTTTTGTTCAGCTAAATACTGCTTTCACAAATTGCACGAAAATCACCGTAGTCAAATTACTGCCTACTGAGAATTGGAATCATTATCGATAATGACTGTTGAAACTAGATATATATCGTTTCCGCAACGGTTCCTGTAAATATGGTTTTGCGTACGTACCTACTCGTAAAATTTATGTTGGCTTAATTAAGTTCCTACTTATTACCTGTTAGTTGGGAACTTGAGAACATTCATGTAAGTGTCAGCAAAACGTATAATTCTCCACATCTGCTACAAAACGTAGGTAAAGTATACCTGGATATCTAGTAGGTATAACGACCCGTACGGGTTGGCTAAACCTACTAATAGTAGTAATTCTTTTAATCCAGGATATTTTTTTCAGTTAATAATTAGCATAAGTGATGTAGGTGGTACCTAATTGAATTTGCTGGTACATTGTTTCTTAGTTTTTCTCGGATTAGTTTACACGTAGGTAACAGGAAACTAAGGATTAGAATGGTGGTTTATCTTGAGTCATCCTATGTCAGCACAGCACACATTGTTAACTGAACATATCTAATTAGGTACGTCCACGATCGCGGAGATAAGCTCTGTATTGTCGGGATGGGGATGTTGATAATGGGGGCGAGATTGAATTGGATGAGCAAACAGGGAAGCGCCGGCTCGGCGCCGGGAAGTGCCTGGCTGGCAATGTTTTCCCTCCACCATAGCTAGCGGAATCAAGCCATAACCAGGGAAAATAGACCTCCAGATTTCCAACAATATACTCGTTTTCTTTTCCATTTTACCTATACATATATGTAAGTAGTAATAGGTACCTATTGGACTGATTCAACTCATCTCAACTACGAAACAATAAAAAATAAGAATGCCTGCTTAATAAGGACCGTTACACTGGAACTCATGTCGGGTTTCGAGTCTATGGACTATTATAGGACATGATGACGTGATTTTCTGATACTTAAGTACCTTCCTACTCCTATAAGTTACGGTAATATATACATATGTATAGACTATACCTACCTACCTATACCTAAATAATTTTACAAAAAGTGTTACAGTCACGTCTAATAATATGACATACATTTCGGAAAGTATGTCAAAGGCATAAGGATCAAAATCGTATAGGTACATATTATTAGAGCCGACCGTACCTATGGGAGAGACGACCAATGGCTGCAGCTCTGATAGGAGATTGCTAAAACTCGAAGTAGATAAAGTTACACGATACACGGTGAGAAATTTACTAATAGTATAAACAAACATACCAACAGATTTCGCCTAGCTGGGTTACCTACCATAGCTTGAGACTTTTCAAGGCAGCCTTACCAGCACCCAGCGGCCTTTGCCTGTGATTGGTAGATTCAACTAGGTATTCGGTTCTTACAGCAGTATAGCATGCTCAGCGCTGCCTTCACAATATCCCGGTCCCCTTTTATTTTGGCAGCTTGGGTTTCAATTTCAAAATATGTTATGCGATGTCTTTGTAGGTTTGCTTATCCATGGCTATCTATGTAATATTCCGACCCAGAGCTATTTCCGACGTAAAGTGAACTTAGTATTCAGCGTAAGTTCTGACCACGGTCTTACTCAACTCTCAACACAAGTTAGATTTGGAATTCAGCACAATCAGCATCAGTGCGGACATGCCTTTCATGGAGAATGTTGGAGTTTGCTCGACAAATGTGCAAGCTTTGTGAAAGTTGAATAAGATGTTCGACTCGAACTTGTCCCCCATTGCGGAAAACCGAATGGGGCATAGCCCGAGAGGGACGACACAGAAATTAATCAACTTTAGTATTAGGTACGTACTTTCTTATACAGGGTGGCCCAAAAAATAATGCATTCCCGCTGCCAGTGAAATTTTGGGAAGCAGAATAAGCCCACTAGGAGATTTTTTTAATACGTAAAGTTTCAGAAGTAGTCGTTCTAAGTAGTTATAGTATGTACCTAGCACCTTAGTACGTTAGGTACGTATTTGAAAAAAAATCGATCTTTCTGAAACTTCCAAAAACCTCCTAGGAGGATTCAGTCCAGTCCCTAAAGCACAGGTAATGGGAATTGGGAATGCACTTATTTTTGGCCTCCTTGCAAAATCATATTAATGATTCGTTTGAATAGGTACTTATGGTAGAACAGACAGAAGCATGTAATAATATATTATAAATGTACGTACCTACTGGAATTTAAGCCTCGAGACACTTAGCGAAGTTTGATTCGAGCATCTAGAGTGTATTTATGTTATTATGCAAGTGATGTCGCGAACCAAATATAGCCATCCAAAAATAACGTTCAATATTGACATCCGCAACAGGTGTTGCCTTCCCAATCTGGGTGAATTTCGTTTTAGTGTTTACTTGTTTAGCTATGGAGCTGTACAGCTAGGCACAGGTTGAGAACGGTTGTACATTGAAAGTAAAAAGCTAAAAAACGCGTATAAAGTCCAGATTATTAGTAAGAAGTACATGCACGGTGTGCATACGATCCTGTGTCACCTCATTGTGGATTGGGATTTTCCGTAGGTACGTATTCGTTACGGCCCTCACGAGCTCGAATGAAAACTTACTTACTGTCTAGGACTCAGACCTCCCAATTTCAACTTTAAAATTTTAGTTATTATTTAGTTATACCATGTAATTGTAGTCCATGTATAATAGATACCTAACAGAGACATCCTGTCTGCATTTAAACTGTGGAAACGGTTTGCGGTTTACCTGTATTAGATATAAGTTTATTGTACCTATGCTGTAATTATAATATATAAGTGAATAAATAAATAAATTAAACAATGTCTGTTTCGTAATAAGACTGTTCAAAGACGCGTAAAATGACTCGCTAAACCTTCAGAGAAACGTATTGTTAAAGATGAAAATATGTGACCGTACCATGGGTTTGAAAGTATCGGTAACATTAGGTTTTACACGATACTTAAAGCAGACCATCGCACTCGCTCCAATAGAAAGAATGCATTACGTATCGAGTTAACCTAACGTATCCTTCACTTTTCAACTCATGGTACGGCTACAGGTAGATAGTACTGTTAGAATTAGAAAACTGTGTTTAAAATACTAAAGGTACGTGGTACATACAAGTATGCTAAATCTTCCACGTGATCATTTGCTTGAATGATGATTGAATATGAAATGAAAGTAGGTACCTACATATTTTTCTATTACAGTTTTGTTGATAAGGATTATAAAAAAGTGCTATTAAAAAAAACCGGTCAATTTAAAAATTATACCATATCATACGCTGCTACTTTTTTCCCGAACCACACTTTATTTCTCAGTGTCACGGGTGCTAGAGTTCAGTAGCCGTACCATGAGCTACCGCTACGTTATTAACGTGCGGTTAGTTTCTATCCGGCTCGCTCGCTCTAATACGTGATTAAATACGCGGGATGAATGGAACGAGCAGTATCTCATGGTACGGTTACAGGCACACATTGGTACACTATAGACACTAGATAGGTACCCAAGTGAAAACGGCAATGAGATTGCTTACCTTTGGCACGAATATTTATCAGTGAGCATGAATTCACTCCTATAAGTGTCAACTAAACTGCACATAAAAATAAAAGATGTCGCTAAAATCAAAAGCCACGATAAACAAAAAATAATTGCTGTAGGTAAATTTATGTATAGTCGACGAAATTCCTTTTACATAAATATCGGATTAATGCGTGGCTAATAAAAGGCTCGGGCGCGAGAGGCGGCGCCTTTGACCGGGCAACTCATTTACATTATGTTTCAAAATCTGGCCGCGCAGGTCTGCGATTCCAATTGGTTGCGCGAGCGCATGAGACCCGAGTTCCGCAGTTTACCACTAAGTACTAAGAGAGCTATGAGTATGCGAGTATTATACGAGATCCCCCTGCTGTTTTTTTTCTGAGCATTTAGCTCATTCCTCGCGTATGCTTGGTAAGCTATTGGAATTACTCCGTCTCACTGACTTGACGCTAGTGCTGTCTGCATCACCTGTCGACATTCAAATTATTTTTAAATACATGCATCGATTCTGTGATTGCTTTTAAGAACAAGTTTTATGTTTTATTTTTATGCGTTTGGCGGTGGACGAGTTTAAAGATGATGAAATGCAACTATTTTACAATTTTATTTTGTGACCGTTAAAATGTTTCTGATGTTCCTAAGTCAGGGTATTTGCTATGCTATAAGCATATTTAGTTATAGCATGTTAATGAGCTATGCATATGCAACCGTTGATTAACCATGACCCATATTGATAAATTATAGGCAAGTAGGTATTATAAAAAGGTATTGTAATTGTTACTCAAGTAAATTAGTTATCACAACACACAACACAAAGATACGTTTTACACTTTTACTTCGATATTTGAGGCAAAATGCTTCGTCAAAGGTGAATGTAATAGTTAAAGAATGTTAAAGAAAGAACTGTATATAACTCATTGCTTACAACGACGGGATAAATGGCTTGCAAAAATTGCAAAAAATATCGATGTGTCGTCTTCGCTACGCGGTGACGTCACTAAAATGCAGCGCGCGGCGCCCGGTAGCCGGCTCTCCGGCTTTCTTCATAAATCAAAAAGTTGTTTTTGTGTGTTATCTGCGGATAATCGGGTGCTGCTACCGAAATGCCGGCTCGCTCGTCCCACTCCCCACCACCCGGATGGACATTAACTTTTTGTCGATTTTTTATGGGAATTAAAACTTAACAAACTGATTATCATTAACGGGCCCGCTATCTGCCGCTGCCTGAGCCTCAGTAAATGGAAGCCATTAGGGATTTTTGTAGAATAGATAAAATGAGATAGCTACACGTTATAAACGGTCATAGACAAACTTATAATAGGGAAACATGACTCCAGCAGATTGGAATGTGCAGCGTCAATTTACTAAAAGCGACGGCATCCTTAAATTTAGGTGCTTAGATTTTTTGCTCCTTATCTGCGTCTTGTTAAATGCATAAAACCTGTTTCAATGTGGAAAGAACTAGTAACATTTGTATATTTCACGGATCAGTATCTGATACTAGGAACTAGGGTGTGCTCCCGGTTCTGAATTTGTATGACAAGAACCGGGAATTCCCGGTTCCGGTACTGTATTTGTATAGAAAGCCAGAACCGGGAGCACACCCTACTTGGAACTTTATATACCTATCGTCAGTAGGAAACAAATAAAATGTACCCGAAACAAACCTAAAAACTTGCATTATTTCATTCATAATCAGTATAATCTAATCACGCACTTTTAGAATACACTCTTCGTTTTATCACTAACTTAAATTACATAAATTTGTAGTTAAAATTAGTAAAATTAATAAGTATTATCGTAAAAATAAATCTACGAATGTGTTTGACGACGTTTCAAAGGCGTCAAATGCGATGAAAATCAGCCATATTTGTTTACATTTTTTTGTTTTCAACTGACGAGCGGTATAGGTACAATGTAATAAAACCAAGTCGCGCATTTGTTTGATCGGGAAAGACTTTAGCTCTGAAATCTGCATACTTAATGTCATGCAAGCATTTAGACACTCGATTAATTCAGTCGTGGTTTAGGTGCACATCAATTCAAGTGATGTCGTGAGCTGTCGTACTCGAGCATTCGGCGCGCGTCGAGCGCCGAGCCGGGCCGGCGGCGCGGCCGCGACGTGTCAGCACATCTACTCCGGCTAATTGCACCCCCGCGGCGTGATGGATGCTCCATCCCCCCGCCGCCCCACCGACCCGCGGCACACCCCACAGGGGTCGTTCCCAGAAATTCCATTATCAGCCGCCCGCGGCCGATGCCCGTTTCATTTGACAACCGCCGACTATTACAATCGCGCTGCATTGCCGTTGCCGGCTGCACTCAATACGATTTTTCGGAATCCAAGAACAAACAGGTTGTTAATGGTTTTAGGAGATTATGTATGGGAAAAAAGGTTTCAAAACTATCGGTGACCATTGTAACAGACTTTGTCTTGTAGAGCTAGAGATGAGCACAAACGCAACCGCAGTAAATATGCTACAACCACCAGTCAAGCGTGAAGGCTCGAGGCTCGATGGTAAGTAGCGCTACGCTAGGAAGGCTGTGCTCAAATCCTATGTATTTACCTACCTCTAAAAGTAAATCAAATTTCTAGTCCTAAGCACAGTGAATCTCTAATACTGTAATTGTAATCTTAGATGTAAAATTCTTCTCCCAAGAAACTGTCCTTTTCATTTCAATATCAACGTCTTCGTCAAATCGTCACTAAGATAACTGTAGATTTAAACAAGCCATTATCATCAATTCTAGAAGCCAGACGGTTATGCAGTGGCGCCATCCTAAAACCTACTCTTATAGACATGTGAGGTTTATGGTTCCAACAATGAAACGTTCCAACATTCTAAAACTACCATTATTATTTTATGGGACTATTTTAACGACGAAGCCAAATCCATAACATCATGCCAGCCGAAACCGTAAAAATATGGTCGCTGATCCCTGAACAGGCCCTAGTTTTATTAGATGTTAAAGGAGAAGGTATTTTTATTACATGATAGAACTTAGGTACCGTCTTAATTTTTTAAAGTTAATTATTATTTACTGTATAAACTTGTTTGCATATGAGTTGCGTGTATTCACCCTGATTTATTTCGAAGCTTAGGTAGGTATAGTTTAATTAAAAATAAATCAAGGAGTTTACATTACAACGGAAGATCAAACTACGTGATATTAAATTCGGGACAAGGATAAAAGGTGTATACAATAAAGGGGTTTAGGGTTCTGGGGGTGTCAGTTGAGTATTGATTACGAGTTACGAGTATTTCGTCAACAATCCGCCCTCTTCCGGTTGATCGAATGGAAAGGAAGCGAAAAAAGATCAATATTTGGACATAAATGATTATAGACCCGCGACCGGACGCGAATCGCTCACCGGCGCTAGCAAATGTAAAGAACAGGATGCGATTTTCGACGGAATCATGTTAACTCGTCTGTTCTCAACGGTCTCAGGCGCAGCAAAAAGTGTATGTTTTAAGGTTTGAATCGTCGCATTGAACGGATATCGAGCCCTGCGGCCCTGAATGCCAGGAGCTTTGAATCGGGGTCGGGCTCGGGCGCACTTCCGCAACACAATCTGATCCTACGCTATTCAAGCGAGCACTGTTTGCATTCTCGTCAAAAAAGAAACCGTGCCTTGGTTTATTACTATTGTCCGACCGCGAAATTCGAAATCCACAAATTTCGGGGATTTGTCTTTGGCCCTCTAAAGACGCCTTCGTTAGTGCAATTTCTAAGTTCTCGGTAGAGCCGCGGAGCAGAATTGCTCGTTTAGCTTATTTAATAATTTATGCTTTTCAAAATAAAGATGAGGAGAAATCATCTGTATTGAAAATCATCGTTCGATGGACGCGCGGAAAAGTCATTCTTCACTCGTTCCGAGTATTGCCCCACTCGCCTTCGGCTCGTGGCAAATTATCCCGGAACTTGTCGATTAATAATATACATTCCGCACTATCATCGAAATGTACTATTAAGTCTATTAACTAGTCGCTATCGAGCTCTGGACTGGAGTTCATAGAGCCGCGAAACAGTAGGGCCCCCATTGGATACGTGAAACCAGCTAGTAGTACAGGTTAATATAGGAAACCAACTGTTTGCATATTGCCGTCGCGCTAACCTTGGCGTGTCAATATTATACGGGACCTCATATATTATGCTTTTGTAAAAAAATTGCAAAGAAAAATTATACTGCAGAAATCATACTACGAATTTGTAACAAATAATAGGATTTGCTACAATTACATAGGAAGTACTCGTAACCACTCCGTTAAATTTTGCCAGAAATCCACGACTGCTACAAGATGTAGCATTTGTAATCGAAAACACTATTACTTACCTACTTCACCCAAAGGATTTTTCAACTTCAGCTGCTAATACAGGGAAGGTAGATCAAGCATCAAGCAGCTGAGGATGTTTCGGGCGAAGTCACACATCATATTAAGGAGGATAGTTCATCTCCAGAAACCGTACTAATAGTCAGCTGTTTTACGAAAAGCTACTCTTTTCGTAGTTTTCAAATGAAGAAATTCTATTAGCAACAGCCCTTATGAAGCTGAGTCCAATCCAAAGCAGGTAACAATCGGATAATACGCGCATTGCTAGACTAATGCTCACAGACCTTATTCGCTACGGAGGCTGTGGTTCCATATATAGGAATAAAAAAATCCCGTACAAGGATCAATATCAGAATTAAGTGGGGAACGGAAATCTATGAGGTCGAAGTACATGGTTAAGTTGAGAGGTCAGTCGCGAAACTCGCGAACCGAACCAACTGTCTAGATGGGATTGAGGGCATATTATGTGTTAAATAAGGTCACTGGTCACTATGTATCTTCCCGGGAAGAAAGTAGCAGTTCCCAAGTGGGCGGAGCTACAGAAGTTCACGTTGGCTGATCCAACTTATCACACAACCACCAAAATAGATCGCCGAGTGTACTTCACTGGGTTGGATATTGATATTGTCGGCGCCTATCGGCTCGGCGAGTGCAAATTAGAATGTAACCGTACTAGACACTCATGTCAACGAACATTAAATAATAAAATGGTTCTGGGAACTAGAATAGGATAGCCTTTATTGACATCAAAAAAGATGCTAACGGTTGAGGAACAGCGATGCGAAGACATCTTTGCAGCTGCGAGTGCTACGACACAGCGAGATGAAACCGGCAGATACGTCGTCAAGCTCCCTTTTCGCGATGAAGATCCATCCTGTAAAGGTGGAAAGTCAAGAGAGACTGCGATCAAAAGGTTTAAATATTTAGAAAGAAAATTGGCTAAAGAGAAAGAGTTCAAGGAAAAGTATACAGCAGTCATCCAAGAACTCATGCAGCTAGAATATATGACTCTAGTAACTGATGCTGAGGAGAGCAAAGATAACGTGTACTTACCGCACCACGCAGTTGTCCGAGAAGATAAGTCCACTAGTAAAGTCCGAGTTGTGTTTGATGCGTCCTGCAAAAATTACAAAAATACGTCGTTAAATGATACCTAGATGACAAACCCTATTCATAAGTGCATACAGGGTAGATTTTGGAACACAGTGTAGTAGTAGTCCGCACGTCTCACGAGATAAAAAGTCCAATCTCTTATTTTAAGCAATACAAAGACCGTACTTACCCCACATACCTTACAATACATAAGCTAGGTTAGCTAAATTTCCTAAAGGTGCGTTCAAAGTGTTCAAACTAAAAGCGCATTCGCTGTTCTAATCTAACCTCCCACTCTACGAAATTCGATCGGTACACAAAACGTGATTGGTTGATTACGTAGAACGGGCGCTAGAACAGCGAATGCTCTTTTGGTTTAAATGCACCTTCATACAGCGTTATGTCAAACATAGTGGTTTACAACATTATTTTACAAAATAGGTTAGGTACAGTCAAAGACAAAATATGGTGTACACAATTTTTTTCTAAAATATGTCCCAGTGCACTCTAATTCTGTGTAATAAGAACGTCGTAACATATTTATGAGCGGATTCATTCGATACTTATTTTTGCACTTGACTGTACCACCTACGACACGACCTCATAGCCTACTGGGTCGATTCCAAAAAAAATTAGGTACATGGCTTAATCTAAACAATAATCACGTCACGATAGTTTCCATTTAGTTATAAAAAAACAACATAATATAGTTAGTCGAACAACTATTGGCAGTAGAATTAGGCGGCAATTTTTAAATATGTTTTGCTTTTAATTGTTTTAAAAACAATTAAAAGCATTTTTTTTCATATAGCTTATGAAAAAAATTATTAGGCGAGGAGTATTAGTTCGATCTCCCGGTTTATAATTATAATCATTAGTAAGTGTGTCGTTATTTTTTAACCTGATTATGAATTTATGATTATGTGTATGACAACCAATTGTTGGGCAGTTGATTAAAACTACTTATTTCAAGCACCCTCTACAGATACTGAGATTACTGAGCATTTATACAAGTAATGCAACCAACCAAACTACTACATAATTTCCACTTTAGTTTACTAAATAGATCGTGCTCAACGATGAATTAATTACCAACTTGTCCGTGAACGGCAAGAAAAGTACGTGCTTTTATTTACATTATAGTATACATAAGTGCTTCCAAGTTTACAATAATTCTTTCTCTGTTTATCTTACGGCTATCTAATTTATCTAACATACACAAGATAATAGTATAAATAGAGAGAATAGCGGGCGCTTTAGTGTGAAGAAAGGAAACTAAATAAATAATGATCTTTATCTTTCTCTAGTTAACGTTTGTGTCATAACAGAGTGCATTATTTCTATCAACAAACAATGGATAATTTCAAATAGGTATCACAGAATTTAGGAGTCCCTTTTTTCCTGCAAGACCTTAGGTTGTTGATTCTAAAGAGTTTTACGCCCTGAGTCGCGTTTTATAAAGTTACAATTTACAATTTTGCTGTTTGCCTCTATTTCTAGCCAATATGTGCGTGCATTAGAGAGGCAAACAGTGAAATTTGCGACCTTTGTATGATCATATGCCAGTTTGATGGCATTCTTCCTGGTAGAACCACATCAATAGCCACTGTGACATAGACTTACAGTCTCTTACTAACTATATGAATAAAAGAGACTATCACACCAATCATGTGCTAAGCTTACTTACCTACTGAAAGTACTGAAGGCCTACCTCGAATTGCGAATATGGTAAATATAGGATCACTCGACGCTCGACGCTCTAAGGAACGCGTCATCAGTCACAGAGACAAAGTGAATACCTATGTATGTATTTTACTAATACCTACACAATAAATTGATAACTTAATAAAAAGTATGAACATATTAACTTTACTATGCTTGCTTTTTATAGAAGTTGGGAACAATGTATCTTGCATTCAAACTGTCTGCAATTTCCAATTCGCGTCATTGAATACTGCAAAATCTATGTTATTTATCAACTCTTGCCAATAAATTATCCTAAACTCACTATTAAAACAATAAAATAGTGTTACGTTTATTTACGTTGTTCGCAACTAGGTACTATAAAAGCAAGTATATACATTATGAAATTTATGAATATCCGTGTAAGTCGGAAAATTACATACGTGAACTTTCATACAGTAATTACAGTCGCACCCGCCGTTATAAATGTTTAGAAATTTCCTAGAAAGTGGCCTCATCGGCAGTCGTAAGCCGCGCCGCCTCTCCCGCGGCGCTCGGTGTGGTACCTACCTACATTCAAACCTGTAATTTGAATATGGAAGGCGGCCCCGCTGACTGCGGCCATACGACCGGCTCGTTAAATAAACCACGTGGACTAGCCCTACGAGGAAATCGTTCCAAATTGGATCCGATTTTGGAACGTCACTTATCTCACTCACTGCAGTTTTTACTACTTTTTTTCTTCGATCCATATTTGACAAACTTTAATTCGGTCTTCGCAATGCCTTCAAAAATAAACTTGGACGCTTTTTGGATATTTATGTTTGACATCATAATCTAGATAAAGCAAAGTGGGCAAGTAGTTATGAGCTTATGAGTCTCATTTCAGGTAAGGGTCAATGAGAATGGTAGGTAAATTGGTAACGATTCCTATTACTGTAAGACAATAAAAAGTTTGTAGTAGTTTTTGAACATGAAATTATGTAATAGGTATTTATCTACTTAAAACGATACCATAAACAAATATAAATCCTCAGTGAATATATAAACAAAGGTCCATCTATTGGCTGTCTGTCACCTACGGCACTTAAACTGAAAGTGGCACTGAAGATGACACGTTCGTAGAATGTCGGAAATAGCGGTTCCGAGTAACTCTTACATCGGAACTCTTGTCGCCGACCCGGGTTTATTTATATCGTAATCTGATGGCGAATGCCGCTCAACGTAAGTATCTTGTATATCTTGTATAATATCACTGGTGTTTGCTTAGAATAGCTGGCAGTCAGTAATATTTTATACCCTTCTAACTTAGTAAAATAAAGTGATATCCACAATCCTAAGGACTAAATTGACAAATGTTGCCGCAGTTAGGCCAGTGTCGTTCTCATCGATATTTATTGATAAGTTGTCCTAAAGTCCTAAGTTGTATGTTCTCTGTAATTGATAATCTCTACATCGTTTTGGACCTACACGATTGTGAACGCCATGTATGTCGTGGTCGTGTGTATATTTCATGTATACGTAATGTGCGTATACCTTTATGTTTATGTAATGCCAAGATGGGAAATGTACGTGTAACCTAAACATGAAATGCATTAATTGAGATGATAGGACTTGGGTTGGATGATAAGAGGCATCATGTTCAAGCACCTAAATGGAAACAGGAATATTTGAATTTGAGAATTTACTCGCTGGAAAATTAGTTAAATATTCAAGTACCATAGTGAATTGCGGGGATTTGTCTCTGTCACTCCAACGAAGGCGTAATTAGACTGACAGAGAAAATTCCCTTAGATTTACGAACTTCGATGTCCGCGGTAGCAGAACTGGTGGTTTCGAGTTCAAATCCTAATACGTTTGTATATTTATCTCAAAATTCTATTATACCTACACGTAGGAACAATCAACATCTCCAGTTATATAAAGGCTAAGCTTGTTGTGGGACTTGTGGGGCTAGATTGATTCATATGAGACTGCCCTATAAGATTTATTTAAGTACTTTAGCTGTGCTGGTTTAATGTTAATTATAAAGTGCTGCATTTGTCATTAAGTCGTCATCGAGCATCGGTTTTAATTTTAGCGGCTGCCTGCCTCTGCCTAACCCTAATCAAGTGAGCAGATGTGGGCCACCGAGAGAGAACAACAGGCGCCGACCGCAACGCGTGTCGCGCCGGCGCGCTCATCAAACGCCTTTATTACGCACATGTCTCATTTGTTTATTTATACTTTATTGCACCACACAACAGTGCATTGAAAGATTTAAAGTAGCAACTAAGGCTGCAGTTGTGAATTTATTGTGGCGAGCGATCGGCAGGTGTGCGTGGTAGCGAGAGCTCGGAGACCCTTTCGGTCCGGCCTTTGCGGCACTCGTTCGCCGGCGCACGCGGCGACTTCAAAGCTGGCCGCGGGTCGACGCACGCGGCTGTCCTCCCGCCTGCCCCTTGCGGCCCTCGCCTTCCTCACAACAATATCTACGGCTCGATTCGTTTGGCCGCTTCGCCCTGCGCGAAATACGGCCGTACGCTCAAAGAAAACAACCGTCTTTGAACCGGTTATTGTTTAAAAACGAAACGACCAAGTTTTAATGGCCATAAATTGCTCCAACGAAATATCGTTTTGCGCCTTGTTATTCTACGAAACGTTTGCCTTCCGCATTATCTGTGTTGCTCAAGCGAACAGCAAACAAAACCCATTGGTAGGTAATTACCATCTTCAAAACTAGGTTTGTAAGTACAAAAAACACGTAAGGAGTTTTTAATTTTTAAAGAAAACTAGGTTTATTTTAAGTCTTGTTTTTTTGGAAATAAATTAGAAGGTATATTTTCAGTTTGTAATCCATAATCATGTACATTTTTAATCTTAGGTGGAGAGGGTACTCCGGAACCCAATACCCAATGTCAAAGCCAGTGATTTAGGTAAGGTACTTAAAGTTATCGTATACGACGTATTAATTATCATCAGTTTTACTGAGTTATTAATTGATAATTATAAATTCAACAAATTAAAATTAATAAAAACGAATTCAACCGACTTCTCCAAGATCCCATAATCACACCCCGACTTGGTGCCAATGGGACCATCTTGGTTTGTTTTGAAAAATAATTATCGAAATTGGTTGGCGTGATGTGATATTCAGATATTCGTCCATTTATCGTGCACATGCTTAATGCAAATTTATGACACTGTTTTCTCATGGATACCATTGTCAGAACTAGACCAAATTAAAATGGGACTAATCGATAAGCATCAGCTTTCAAATAAAAAATAATTAACAAAATCGGTTCACCCAGTCGGAAGTCAAAAATGCAGTCGAATTGAAAACCTCCCCCTTTTTTGAAGTCGGTTGAAAATGAAAACCCCTAGAGCCTATTTCGAGTCCCAAAACCTCGCTGGTAAAGGTGCGTTTAAACCAAAAGAGCATTCGCTGTTCTAACGCCCGTTCTACGAAATCAACCAATCACGTTTTGTGTAGGTACCTATCGAATTTCGTAGAGTGGGAGGTTAGAACAGCGAATACTCTTTTAGTTTGAACGCACCTTAACGAGAATGCAGCTATATCTTGATCATCTTGTGTAATAGTGCTATACTAAAAACGTATCTATCTTATACTAAACTAATAACTTATCTATACATATAATATCTCAGCCATTGTTAGCTAGCAACGTCGAGATGGCCAATAGCAATTATTGGCAACAGTGCCGTTTGGTGGCTCCGGCCTACGGCATCGCAACGGGTTGAATTAATTAGCAGTGCACCGCTTGGCGGCCGACGCGGGCGCTACTCACTGTCTTTATAACATAATTTGCACTTCGTGCGGCGAGATCAAAGCTCCTGCCGTCAATGTCGGCGCCTTTGATCACGGCGCGCCTTTGACTCGCGCCGCCACCGCCGGACACGCTTCGAAATACTCAATTTGTCGTTAGTTTTTTCATGACATGAGGTAGACTAGACACGGTTTTATGCGTGACTTAAACGTAGGGGAGGGGGGCTTAGCCTTAATTTGTACGTAACACGATAGGTATATCATTTATATATTTTTGAGGATGTTGCCTTAAATTTTTATTTAAAATTATTTTGTAAAAATTTGAATTTTTAATCATAGTAGATTGTTCAACGAGGGACTAAAACAGGCCATTATGACACGAGATATTTATCCACCCGAGCGTAGCGAGGGTGGATGTAGTTCGAGTGTCATTATGGCTGTTTAGTCCCGAATTAAACACTCTACTTTTCACTTAGAATGCGAGGAAAAAATCTCAGTATTTATTAGGAGAAAGAACAAGTAAGAAACAAAAAATTATATGTTCTGCGATGTCAAAACTTCCGATTTCTTCGGAACATGGCCACTTGACGATAAGTTCGCAAACTTTTTCAAGTTATATGGTTTCGTTGCAGTGTGGTTTTAAGCATGGAATATATGCTACAAGGTGATGACGGTTGATATTTCTTAGATTTTTCATCAAGATATGTCAGAAATACGCCTTCCATAAATGATGTTGGTACCTAATTTGCTTTCCAGTTTTCCAATCCATAAAAGTTTGATATGCTTTTGAATATTACACTAGATTTCGGCGGCAAAAGATTTTGCACCACCTCTTTTGCATTCTTCTTTATTCTGGAGTAAGGCGTTAATACTTCTTTATCACATGACGTGACATCGTAAATTATACGATTTGAACAATATTACTTATGGGCAAAAACACAAAAAATAAGCAATCAAATTCGTTCCGCGTTTTATTTTTTATCTGTATTCCTTTTTCGAAATATGACGCGTTAAATACTTGCATATTTAGCCAACGAATTGGAGCTAACTACAAACTATTTTGAAGCTAATTGGTTAAAACATAACATAAGTAATAAATTGGATTCAATCTTAATCATATATTAAACAAGTATTAAATATACATGTACCTATAACAAGAAAAAAAATCGATTTTCCTTAATAAGTATTTTTACACGACTGACATTTTGAGGTTTTTTCCAATGGCAATAATTGTTCGTTCAAAAATCATAAACACCAGAAATGGCTGTTTAGGGGTTTCCTAAGTCAATTAAAAAAAAGTTTAGAGGTTGTATCCACGGCATGCACAAAAGTGGTCCATACACAAGCACTAAAAATGGCGACTATCCTTTATTCTTGAACACCGTGAGTGTGGCTGTTTACGGGTTTCCAACGTCAATAAAAAAAAATACTTTAGTCCCTAGAGATTAATAAAGAGTTTTAGTCCCGATATGCAGGGATCAAAATAACATTTTAAGAGCATGAGAAGTGAAAATTACTAGTAGTATATTACCGACAAAATAATTGTTTTTTTTGTACTTCCTATCCTATAATTTGTGCTATGGTTAAGGTGGGTTTACAACTTTACATCAAACGAGCGAATGCTGATTCTATCCCCCACTCTACGAAATCAACGAATTTCGACGAATAACGTTTTGTGTAACGAACGAATTTCGTACAGTGGGGATAGAATGAGCATTCGCTGGTTTGGTGTAAACCCACCTGTGGCACCTTTAGAGGTGTCGTTCCCATCCAAGCAAGAGTAAATGTAATTGTATAGTGCGGGCTATGAACCAAATCAAAATAGTTTGCTCCTGTCAACCATTTACAAAAACAAAGCAGAGGAGCATTGCTATTTGCGAATGTCGCCGTAGCAATGCACTTTCGCAACAAACACTATACTTCCTGTACTAGAGGTATGCGGCGAACTGGCAACTTCTACAGCACGGTGCCGACAAAGAGGTAAAATATAGACGTAATTAATTTGATGGCGCGCTTGGCGCTCACAGCACGCCACGACCACGCCACCCTGCCGCGGAATCGGCTGCGATACCATCGCTTTTCGCCTCTCACCAGCACAGGGCTGGCGAATACTGATTCCTTCTATGAAATCAAAACGTTTTTTTTATGGTCTATTTTCATCATTGCTATCATCTTTGAATACTTGATATTCACCATAATGATTTTATTATTGAGTCTCGAACGTGTTTTCGCTCTTGAGATATTAAGCAAAATACCTAATAATATCGAGAACAGATTTCAAAGACCTCCCCCACGGGACAAGCACCGCCTAGTATGAGGGACAGTATAAATGTAATGTTTCTTAACTTTTTTTTTTTATAAAATATTTGTATTTGTATAGGTACAAATACAAACTAATTTCAACATTTTCAACTATAATAATTATAGTAATAATGTACTGCAATAATTATTATTGCAGGACAGTAGCCGTAGGTACCATGAGCTGCCGCAGCTTTATGAACGCGCATTTATTTTCTATCAGACTCGCTCGCGCCAATACGCGAGAACGAGCGGGATGGATAAAAGTAAGTCCGCGTTTATATCGCCGCGGCAGCTCATTGCAGGAACATTGTTCTCGACATTTCAATCTCTTTATCTAGTTTTGATTGTAGGTTAACTATAAGATGTTACAAATCAAATGACATTGGATTTGTAATTGCATTGAATGCAGAACACAGTGCAGATTTTTCTGAACGAGTAAATATTAAGATACCTATTATATTATTATTATCAGAATATCATTACATTTTTCATGGAATTGTTGGGCCAGATGTACCATCTCAATGAATGGCTAGTAGGTATGTTTAGGTACATTTGAATGATATGTAATATAATAGTAGTAATAAACATGAGGAGACGACAGAAGGGTACAGCAAAGGCTGTGCCGGCTGCAGCGGCGAGATCAAACGCAAGATGAGAATCATCGCCGCAGGCGCGGGCTGAAGATTCACGCCCTTTTTATTTCTTATGTATACTTTTAACAGCTTTGCCTTATCTCATTTGAGCGTTTCCTTCATCTTGATAAATATTGTTAGAATTATTATCACACGACAATGTCAAGGCCCCGAAACATAATCAGGTTTCTTCACTTGAAATTCATGCCGTGCTAAAAGTAGGGTTCCGTAATATATTGTCGTTCATAATGTATAACGTATAATGTATAATTATACCTAAGGATTTAAAATTGGAAGAAACTATGGATGTACGGATGTGCTTTTACAGAGAAGGAAGCTTCTTCGGATTTCTTATTCCAAATTTAAGAAAATCCTTAACGACCAATCTTTACATAGTTTTCTTTGAAAGTTTCTATTGAGAGTAATATTGACCAAACTTCCATTCTATACAGGTTGGAACGGAACGACGATCTTTCCCGCTACCGACCGAGTCTACCAACCATTACGATGAATTTTCAGTAGGTAAGGTATAGTACCAACATCGAAATATCTTTAAAAATAACCCCTCATACAAAGTGACTGATTAGTTAGAGCTCAATAGTATGGAAAAGTCAATTTTCCATGTACGTTTTCGATGTTGGTCCCATACTGAAAGTTCATCGTAATGGTTGGTAGACTCGGTCGGTAACGGGAAAGACCGTCGTTCCGTTCCAACCTGTATAAATTTATTTGTAATTTTTGTGTTCAAAGTCAGACATGGGACGGACGGGCAGTTTAATCAGCTTTCAGAACTATTATTTCCGAAATCAAAATATTCGTGATACGGGTGTATAATGATTGATATAATTTCAATGCATTGATTAGCCCAATGGTTGATTGTTAGAGAACGTTTTAAGGCGTTAAGTTCGCCATTTGTACCTCGTAATCTAATCATACTTATATTCATACCCTGATTACCCTGTTCGCTACGCTATTCCGTAAATGGAAAAACATGAGGGTTCACTATTGCCATTTAGACTACCTACGGTGCCCTAAAAAAATAGATAATACTATTCATAGAGCACGATTATAATAGTATTATTGTCGTTAATTTATGCCTACCTACATGCTTATAAATTATAATTACCAAGCCTACTTTGATGTATTAAGTTGATACGATTTCCTTTATGATTGATGTCTGTAATGTTTCACAAAAAATAAACCAGAAGCTAGTTTTTTCATAAAGGTCAGTGATGCAGAGTTGGCAATTGATATGGCACGTGACGCCGGATCGTTTGATGTCGCTTTATACCCGTAATGGTTTGTCTGTCTGCACGGCTGTCGCTGTGATATTGCCGCTGCAAAGAAAGCCGACAAAGGGCATAGCAGTAGCACAAAGCTATTGATATTATAAAATCCCTTTGATGGTAGCCGCGAACGTATTGCATCCCTATGGGAACTGCACGATGCAATGGCCCGACCAACCCCCTGTTCCTACTTATGCACGATAAAGTTACGACTCCGGAAAAGTATGCATGTCCATTGTCTTCCCAGTAAGTCCCCCTCGGCAGTTTTATAGATGTATATATATTGACGCTCGTATCGTTATGTTTTAATCTCAGCTTCCATACAGTAATTCGTAGTCAGTTCCGAGCATTTTCAACCGTAAATCTCTCCACATTGACTCGAACCTATTATTAAAACTGAATTTCGTAGAGCGTTATATAATAACTAATAATCACACTTCGTGGCTATTAAGTCGGAATCACTTTTTGAGATCGTCCGACATGGGAGAGAACAGGTTTTGATACAAGAAAAAGAAGTATTGTGCCGCGAGGTGAGAGGGACGATGGAGGTACGTAATCTTACGTTATTATTGCTTTGAAGTGCCGATCGACGAATACCAAATTACCGTCGAAATACGGCCCCTACAATGATGCCTCTTAGAATTTCGCAGGCAACTCACGAAACTTATTTAATCACGTCATTACAGAATATTTTCTCGGTTAATAGCTATAACCATACGTCGCACTCTAGCGGGCAGTTTCGTGGCAACGTAAGGTTTACAAAAAAAATCTTAACTTACGAGTATTAAAATGTATTTAGTATTTGTAACAGTTTATTTGAATTCGTTGAAAAGAAGCAAAACGTGTATTCGCTATAGCCAGCGTAGAAGAGGAAGTGAAGTTTAGTCATACACAATTAAACATTTCTCCGAGATAAGAAATAACATACAATTTTTTCAAAATTCGAATTTGCCAATGCAGTCTTCCTTTAATATAATACATAAGACTATGAACAAATTGTCAAAAGTACGCCTGCACCCTAAAGGAAAAAAAGTATATCTGAAATTACAAAGTGTTTTAAAATCGAATCCCGGGAATCGACACTAAAAATGATAAATACCTAGTCTAATTTAAAACGAAGAGGTTGAGACTAGAAATAATGTTAACCAAAACACACTTCATTGACCGTTGACCGCCGGCAATTTAGAAAAAATATTAATAATATATTCGCATAACATATCTACTTAAGTAAATTAAATATTTCACATACTAGTCAATTGAATTTTTATTTCAAATTGAATGAATACTGAAAAATAATAAGTTACTAACATACTACCTTAGTTTTTAAGATATTTAGAATTGTACATTATAAATATACTAGGTACCAAATACTAAGTACAAATCCTTCTGCTTATTTGAAAATGAATTGATGTATTTGTGAACCTTATCTATAATTTTGACAAGCCACCAAAATGCCCGCTGGAGTGCGACGTATGGCTATAACCCTGTACTCTGTACCCACCCCTCTTATATATTCACGGCACATTACAATTATTAAGAACAACAGAAACGTGTCCTATTAATAGTACAAATCTCCCTGTCTACCCGCGATAGTAGAAGAAAGCGGCAAATTTGAAAAATCGCGGGATAGCAACACTGCATTCGAATAATTCAAAATTTGTGTTTAATCTATGGTTTAATATATGAACACAGATTCTCGGTAATTTATCGATATAGCAAACAAATACAAATAATAAATAAATAAGGTGGAAGTACCAGTTCGTAACATGTGAACAGAGAATATTTATTTGAATCACGATATTTTGTTCATCATAATAAATTATAAATTTACATAAAGTATTGTCATTTGTTTTGGGAGAGGAGTTTGTAAGTTTTGTTAAATAGTATTTATTTTATAGGGTGACAGTATCGAAATTTTTCAAAATTACAAATATTCTCATTTAACTCCATTGTACGAGTAAATGTCAGGTGCTTTTGCTGGCAGTCCCAATAGATGGCACCTCAGTACAAGTTTGAATGTCACATATTGGAATTTTCAAATAGTAACACTCAGTCCTAAGAAATGTCAGCCTGTCTTAAAATTATGCAAATAATTTAGAAATAAGCTAATAATTTCAAGTCGGGATATGAAGCATTAAAGGCACATACGTTTATCATCGTTTAAATGCTCTAATAGTTGATTTTATCTTATCAAAGGCAACTCAAGCTATGATGACGAGTATTGCTACAGCGTCGGGTACTAGTACTTCCACCTTATGTCTCGTACAAAAAAAATAGTGTAACTGAGGACCTCCGTTTAATTAGGATTTTTTTATCAAACGTGTATAACCCCGAGATGGTACAGTTGGTTGGTGTTGGTACCAAGCAGCGGTCTGATGATGGTACAGTCAAAGATAAAATAAGGTTCACACAAAAAGGTTCAAAAATATGTCCCAGTGCACTCTAACTCTGTGTAATAAGAACGTCGTAACATACGTATGAGCGGATTCATTAGATACTTATTTTCGCACTTGACTGTATCTTGGAGAAATCGGTGGAAGTTGTTTTTTTTTCTTATTTGGGATTAATTGATTATACTGATTATGTATAGAAATATTAGTACTAAGTACCTAACTAGTGAAAATGCTAGATTGTTGCTTCCAAATGATATAGATAGGTACTGTTTTGTTTTTACCTATTGCGAGGTTTCACGGTAAATACCTACATTCGCCGTGTTACTTTAGCGTGTCATACATAAGATCATATCATAACATAAGCAACGAGTACCTATTGCTCTGCGGTCGTTTCAAAATCTACCGTTTAACAATAAAGCGCTCAATAGGTATTTAATGTTGAATGTATCTAATGTGGCTTCATACATCTATGATGTCAGTAAATACGAGAAGTAAAGTATTAGTTCTTGTCAGACTCATGAGATGAATCTGCGGCATTTGGTAGAGCCGCGTGTGACTGCGGCTGCCGCTGGCCGGTTGCCAGCAAAAGCATAATAACGTTACTATCAACATTCCAGGTCACTTCGTACGATTATCTTTTATTATACCTACAGAGATTAAATCTTCGGATGACCAAAAATAGCCTCTATTAACAATCCTGAATCCCGACACGTTTCATCCATCTCGAGCAATTTGGAATTTGGGCTCGTTCGTTTTACGAACATCACTATTTATAGTCGCCGTTAGTTGTAACTTGCGAAAAATTTAAACAAACCTTGTATTCAACATATGTTTAACATCCATTTTACGTTATGAGTGAAGAAATACTATTATAATTGAATAATTGTTTACCACAATATTATCCTAAATCACTCAAAACAACAAATTTAATAAGTGCTAGAATATAGATGTCTTTACACGGTTTGTTTACATTGTTCGCACCTACTATGGTGGCGACGGCGACTTAAACATGCGTAATATGTTACCTTAACGAATCACAGTAGAACCTAAAATAATTCAAATTTTACATATTGAAACATTGAAAATATTAACACTCAGTCCTAATAAATGTCAACCTGACTTTAAATTATGCAAATTTTTTTGATATAATATAAGCTAATTACATCAAAGTTGGGAACTTGGGATATGAAGCATTAAAGACACATACATTTATCATCATTTATCAGTTTAAATGCCCTAATAGTTGATTTGATCTTATCGATGGCAACTCAAGCAATGATGACGAGTATTGGTACAGCGTCGAGTACTAGTAGGTACTTCCACCTTAGCACTCAAGCAAAATGTTTTCTAGATACAGTAGTCACAAGAATGTGGACATAATTATATAGGTACCCAGTTGGTATTGATAGTAACAACGATTGGTATTGGTAGTTACTTAAAATGCTTTTAAGGTAAATTGGAAGGCTTAATATGGAATTACAACGCAAAGCAAAAAAAAAAACTTTAGCAGCGATTTTGAAAAGACACGTGTGGAATTATATTTATTTAACTTTAAATAACCAAGTAGATACGTACTTAGGTAGAGCATGAGTAAAAATAAACACAAAACTATTTAAAAGTGTAACTCGGCTTTCAGGCAAGTAGGCGCCGGCGAAGGATAGGCATTAAAGGATTTTTATTGATTGGTCCGTTTGACCATCCCTATACTAATTCGTGGAACACGCCACCCACGTCGAGGCGAGCCTGCGTGCAAGGTTATTTTGCTGTGACACTGACATCACCTGGACAATAACGCCATTTTTAGGGTTCCGTAGTAAACTACCCTTATAGTTTCGCTATGTCCGTCTGTCTGTCTGTCCACAGCATAGGTCAGAAGTGGCCGTTAGAACTAGAAATTTGCAATTTGGTATAATTTATACAATATTAATCAATAATCACGCCGACAAATTAGTAGAAAAAAATATAGAAAAAGAAATATTTTTACATGTACTACAGTATAAAGCAAAATAAGGTAAAAATATGTCACAGTGCACTTTAATTCTGTGTACTAAGAACGTCGTAAAGCTCGTAACATAATTACCTATTTATAAGAGGACTCTCTTTTAAAAATAATAAGGGTTAAAAAGAAAGTTTTTTTAGTCTAAGTTTTGGAGATAACCGCTCCAGAACAATAAAAAAACATAATCGGTTCATCCATTTTCGAATAACTAAGCAACCCTACACCGAACATGGCTCGACATGCTCTTGGCCGATTTTTAATATAAAAGTTAAAATTGAAGAGACGAATGTTCAACTGTTCACTTCACCCGAACTAAGAAAAGAAAATAGGGATATTATTTATTAATTAATTAGAATTAGCTATGTATAGTCACAAAGTACTGGTATAGTTAATTTACTGATGACATAGATAAAGTTGGGTACATAATATGTTATGTAGTTAGGTAAAAACGTTAATTTCAAAGTCAATCTTTAAACTACCAGCAATGCAATGGACGATTTTATAGCTAAAAAGCGATCTCTTCCAGATAATCCTTTGGGTATTCACAAAAACGTAGACCCCTATCTAAATATTCGGCACGTAGGTAAGTAAGCACCCATTTTTCCGCCCACCGAATTTTATTACAAACATAAAACAATGTTTGTTGTAAGTCTTTAATTTTGGATTACGACCTCATCTCGGTCGCAGATAACTCTCGACAGTAAACCTAACACGAAGAGGCAGTAAAATTCTAATTTGAAACACGGGCCCAAGAAATTACTATCTAGCGCTGTTCGAACGAAATTAAAAATGTAGTTACCTGACAGTCAAATTAGTACTTACATAATACATAACATAACTAACATAATATACCGTGTTAAAGGCTAATCATAAAATTAAACAACCGCACGATTTATGCGTCGTTGGACTAAAAGTAAATATAGCGATATACACGGTGGAATTTAATCGGTGAACAGGAACCCATTTTTCTAATTCAGTAATCGATGGCGGTCACGTTTATGTAGTACTTAAGTGGAACCAAGTTTTTTTTTAGCATAAAATTTTTTTATGTTGAAATTAAAATTTATTGTCACCCTACTAATGGTTTAGTCTGAAAAGTTTAATACCTCTTTTCAAACTATCAGCCATAGAAACTTAAAACATAAATGAGCAATAACCACTCACATGCTTTAATTTTTGCGATAGACTCTATTCCTATGTAAAATACGAGCGATGCATGGCTGATAGTTTGAAAAGAGGTATTAAACTTTTCAGACTAGACCATTAGTAGGGTGACAATAAATTTTAATTAAAGTTTAATTTCAACATAAAAATTTGTTATGCCAAAAAAAAAACTTGGTTCCACTTAAGTACTACACAAACGTGACCGCCATCGATTACTGAATTAGAAAAATGGGTTCCTGTTCACCGATTAAATTCCACCGTGTATAAAAATGTCCACTTGCTTAAATTCGGGCGTATATAATTTTGACGAAGTATAAAAATGTTCACCTGTATATTAGATCAAATATTAACATGTTGCGACACTAGACTAAAAGTAAATATGGCAATGTATAAAAATGTCCACTTGCATAAGTTCGGGCGTATATAATTTTGACGAAGTATAAAAATGTCCACCTGTATATGATTGTTGGTGGTGATGAATTTGATCCGTATATGTATTATTATAATCCTGGACCTATAGTAAAGAAAGTAGTCATTTTTAACCGACTTCAAAAAGGAGGAGGTTTACAATTCGTCGAAATCTTTTTTTTTTTTATGTATGTTCCCCGATTACTCGAAGACGCGTGGACCGATTTGAAAAATTCTTTTTTTGTTTGAAAGGGTATACCTTCTAGTTGGTCCCATTGTCACCGAATCCAGATCTGATGATGGGATCCTGGAGAAATCGAGGGAACTCTTCAAATGTTGTAGGCACACATGACATTTTTCATTTATTTTCGAAGACTAATCAAGTATTTGCATCTAGTCATGAACATCTTAAGTTGGTGATCTGATGATGGAAGGTACAACTCTTTAGCAATTAGGAGTTGGGGGATAATTCTTTTAGTATAACATATTTCGTGTATTTTGGAAGCTATTTGAGTATTTGCCTTTAGGTGGTCATCCTTTCATGTTGGTAAGCTGATGATGTAAGGTACAACTCCTTGGAGATTAGGAGTTGGGGGATAATTCTTTAAATATAACATATTTCATATATTTTGGAGGCTATTCGAGTATTTGCCTTTAGGTGGTCATAGTCTCATGTTGGTGAGCTGATGATGAAAGGAATAACTCCTTAACGATTAGTGGTTGGAGGATCATTCTTTGTATATAACAAATGTCATACATTTTCGAGATCTATTCAAGTGTTTGCTTAGTAGTTATGACATGTCGGTTAGCGGTTAGTGATTCTTTAAATAATATTGGCATGCTAAGTCTGTTACCTTTGAAATTGTTTTTGTATTCATATAAGTTCGCCAGTTCAGGTTTTATGGCCTACTACAGTGCAGTACATTCTAATTATAAGTATTTAGAGCATACTGAATAACGATTTTATATTTACACTACTAAAAAGCAAAAAATAAAATATGTTAAAAATAAAAATAAAACCGCCTTCAAAGATTCTCCCGAACTAAAAAGTTAAAAATAATTTTGGTTCCTACTTCTTAAGATTTCCTACCCAAACCTTTAAACCTTTTACCCTATTCATTGAAATAAAACATTATGGCTAGGTACCCTACAGATTTCTTAGAAGTCGGTGCCAAGCCAAATATGTTCACTTCGCGAGTACTTATATGTATTTGACGCGAGCTTTTTAGAGCTTTAACTTACTGTCACTCCGGTTATGCTTTCATGAAAATGACTGAGGCAGACCATTCTGTTGATAAAAGCGTAATCGGAGTGACAGTAAGTTACAAAACTCTATCTAATATATACCTATGAACGTATTCGGCTTGGCACCGACTTCTAAGAAATCTGTAGGGTACCTAGCCATAATGTTTTATTTCAATGAATAGGGTAAAAGGTTTAAAGGTTTGGGTAGGAAATCTTAAGAAGTAGGAACCAAAATTATTTTTAACTTTTTAGTTCGGGAGAATCTTTGAAGGCGGTTTTATTTTTATTTTTAAAATATTTTTTATATTCAGACTTGATTAGACTTAGACATTTGTACACTTTGAAAGTAGTAATTTTTATATTTCAACTTGATAAGACATAAACATTTTTATAATTTGATAGTAGTCATTTTTATATTCCGACTTGATATTTAAGACTTAAGCATTCTAAAGTATTGGCTTTCTAACACTCGGACCAATTTTATTTTATATGTAGACATTTTTATACATCGCCATATTTACTTTTAGTCCAACGACGCATAAATCAACCGCACAAACATAGTTCATACTACGTTCGTCAGGTGTCTTTAGAAATGTTAGCATACTTATAGGTACGGTAAGATTGTCATCAAACTAAGAACATTTGGGTGAAAGAGGAAATTAATTTAAACTATGCTGTGCTTGATCAGTAAAACTACTCAACGGCTAAAATTTAATTAACAAGTTACGAATAAATCAGTTTTTACTACACCGCGTTCAGAGATTTGTATTAAATTAAAACCAGTTTGTTAACTCTAATTAAACTCATTTACATTTTGTTTTCCCGGTAGGTACTCTGTTTAATCTACTGATTAGAAGACCGCTTTAGAGGTGCAGCTTCAGTGCGTGTTCTATCGTAGTTGTTGTGTTTGTTCAGTGGAAGTGTTTTCTCAGTCGAAGCAAACAACCAAACGGCTACCTGAATCTACTCCACAAACCAAAGTTTGGAACGCCGCTCTTAAAACGTTATTTGCTGGAATCCGGGGATTCCTTTGACTTTTGAAAATGGTCTTACAGTCTTAAGCAGAAATAATGACTATTCCCTAAGGTATTTATAATTGAAGCTTCTGAATTGACTTGATCGTATTTACAGGTAGGTTAAACGGTATTTTTTACTAGTGATGTTGAGTGTCAGTTGGAAGTAAGCTAGCGTAACTATACTAAATATCAAGCGAGACAAGATCAAAGGTGTGATTAAATAATAAATTCCACGGCGAGGCCAGGAACAGTTTCTTAGGTAGGTACTCCAGGTATTGTAGTGACGTCTGTTGTAGGCCTACGCGTCAATAAATGAGTAGACTACGTAACGACCGAGCTTTTGTAACATTGGATTGAGCTTTTAGTTTCTAAAGACTTCGTGAGAGTGGAATGTTAAGAGAATACTCATTTAATAAGAGCTTAGCATCTCGTCCCACGCAATCGAGTTTTAGTCTTATTAGAGCAGCTAATTATTTGCGGCGGTTGATTGTGCTCTTAAGACGGTTAGTGTACAAAAGGCGAGATTATCCCGTGGGCGACCAATGAGAATGAGAATGAATGTACAACTGACTGCAGTGCACTAGGTATCTAGAATACTATAATCTTTTTTGTAATCGCTGACTCTCTCTGGGTCGTCGACCGGGTGGAGGCTGCCGCGCTAGTGAATGTAACGTACCTTACGGACTCGACGTAGCGGATACAATGCGCGCACGTCTTCTTCCTTGGTAGATAAGGTACCTATTTATTTTTACAATATATGCTGAAGAAAATTATTCAAACCATAACCGCATCATGCGCGTTTCTCAGGGCTATTTTATATTAAAATAATGAAGCCGATAATACACCCGGTCTTTTGTCATTTGGTGGGTGGTAGTTAAGTATTTCCATTCAGTGCATTATAAGCTACAAATTCATACTAATGGTGGTGAGATTAAACTTAATTTATTTTTAGTTAAATTATTTATTTACTCAAGGCCACCTTACAAACAGAATAGGCACCTAGGTACTTAGTTTAGTTCTGCTAAGAACCCATACGCTTCGTTTCATGTGATATTACCGTCAACACAAATAATATTGCTATACTCTTCTGTTATTATGAATAATTCGTTAATCACAATTCACAATCAGCAATTACTTGCCGTTTGTTTTTTTTATAATAATATTTTTTTACATTAAGCACTTTTAACTACTGTCAGTGCAGGATGATCCATTTACAATACAATACAATACACAATACAATAACTCTTTATTGCACCTCAAAGACAAATACAAAACAAATAATAAAAGTACATGTTTGAAAGAGGTAAACAAAAGGCGGTCTTATCACTAAAGAGCGATCTCTTCCAGACAACCTTTGGGTAGAGGAGATAAGAAAGTAAAAGTTGATAGTAGGTACGAATGTTTATTGTTGGTTCTGCTCACCGCTCACTTATCATCATGTATATTATCTTCTATAACATCAAGCGTCCATTAGTCTGCTTTATTAAGTACAAGTCAGCAGGTAGGTACGTAATACCTTGTGGATATTGCGTAACTCCGCGTTATTTTCATGGCGCTGGGATTGGTTAAATTACATTTCTCTTGTTACTTCGCTCGTAACTTCTTGTATTGCTTATACGAGTAGGTACAAGTGTCGTCTCATACAATTCTGGTAGGTAAGTGCCTACGCTCAAAGGGTTCTAATATCAAACGAGGCCAAGCCGGTGTCTAATGGCTGGTTAATGAGACTCACAGGTAGACTGTAAAGACATTTAAATTTTATTAGCAAACAACCGTGGGACCAAAATCATCAATGCTTGAGACATAATTAAATTTAAAATGTTTGTAACATTATTTTTATTTAAATACCGGCCAAGAACATACGAGCCATGCTCAGTGTTGGGTTTCGCCGTCGTTACCATACCGAACCGTCACAAATAGTGTAAAACTACCTACCCTACCTATTTGAATCGTTTTTAAGGTCTTAATTACGACTTACGGTCTTTTATAAAGAAGGATATGACTTTTGTGAAAACAATCATTAAAGGCTAGAGAGATTAAGATTTCCTTTCATGATTTTTTCACAATATCTAAAAATATTCACGGACTGTTTCAATTAAAAGCTACCTAAAAGGACATTACAATTTACACCACAATTTTTTTATAACTTTGCAAAGCGATTAATTTCAAAATTATTCACTATCAAAACTTATTCAAAATTCGTTTTTAAGGTTCAGTAGTCAACTATACTATTCGTATATTTTATTTATCAAACGACATCACACAAAATATTCTTGTGAAGAACAAAACAAACAAAGCGCATAAATGTAAGAGAGAACCTTCAACATTTTAAATGTATTAAGCCGAGTTTACGACATACACATTGAATTCCTTTAATTCTATAAAAGTCAAATCACCTAACATGCATACAGCGTGCTTCACTAGGTTAAGTGCATGTACTATGCATTAACGGGACATAGTGACATAAGCAAAGTCAGCTTTACCAAGTGAGTCTAGTGTTTAACTATTTACAGCGATTAAAGAGATTTGAAAAACGGGATGCGTTTACGACATAGGTTTAGGTAGGACCTAACATTAGTTATTCCGTCATAACTAACCTAACAAAACGTGACATATACTGTCACGTCCTGGCTGGCTAAGCTAAGGCACCCGTTGGTAGGAATTAGGAATTATAGACTATGAATTTAGGGCTATGAATTTAAACATAGGCTAGAAAACAGATCGACATATTGCCTCCCTGTCACACTTACGTACGATTTCGCAAGTGTGCGAGAAAGACAGAGGCAACAAGTCAATCGTGGTTCGCGGTATCCCTTCAGTACTTTTCAATCTTCTTCGTCAATCGGGTAAAAGAAATACGCTGGCAAAAAGATAATTTATTTGATAAAAACATGAGTGATATAAGATGTCAATATGTACATATGCATTTCTTTACATGTTTGGCCATAATTTCGGCGTTCAAATATTCATTATGATAAAATTACAAATTTATACATTATTATAACAAAAAACATAATTACAATACAAAACTATCAATTTACAATTAGTCTATCAATTACCATAATATAATTTAAGAGTGTCAAAAATGAAATTTAAAATGTCGTATAATATCGTTAATGGAATAGAAACAATGGTCCATTAGGATGCAAAAGAGTTTTCTACTGAATTCTTTTCCTTCAAGTTCTTTTATTTTTACAGGCAGCATATTGTATAGTTTGAGTAAAACAAGAGTATCTCAGCCGAAAGACGTCCTGACTCCAGAATTCCAGAACGTCCACTGTTAGATAAAGGCCTCAAGAAGCTCACAATAAACTGTAATTCACTGCCTTTTCTTCAACTGGTTATTCAAACCAACGGCTTCCTGCTAATCCTGCTTCTGTAACCTGCTCATCGGTCCATCTAATCTACGCTGCATTTTCCGCTACGTAGTCACAACTCAAGAAACTTTCCCCACATCCCATCGGCCATTGGTTTCGAGAACTCGGAGAACAGCTCGCTCCGTTATATTGGAGAGACGTTTTAGCCAATTTCTTCTCCTTACGCAGCTCATTATTTTGTATTGTAAGTGGGCACGTTTCTGAACCGTCCCTACTAATACTGTTCGTCAACCTGTGACGCGGTGATTAATACGAAAATATGTTTGAACAAGAGAACATATCACGTGATAATGGTGTCATAGTAAGAATGGAATGTTATCCCAATGTTATTCATTACAAGTGATTTGTGGCCCTTTATAAGTGTTAGCAGGCCCATAAGAGGTAAAATATTCCCAGGACTCTCATGGCCTTCTTAACTTTAATTTAATTCAACTAACCCTTTTCATTGATTGTCAACTGTATTTAGAGGTGATGAATCAATCGTAAAGACTGTAGACTTCTGCCTAATATTTGTTGTCATTACCTTATTACCCAACATATGGTGTACGGACGCGTTCTCAATTAAATTAGGGACAGGACCCCTCGATACGTGGGTTCTAGTCCCTCTTGGCCTATTAGGAAG